>NLAD01000830.1:3630-146934 GCA_002370245.1 Metschnikowia sp. 04-226.1
GGGGGGGGGGGGGACCCCTTTTATATACCCTGAGTCATGGCTTTGTGTCCAGAGTCGTCTATTGATGCAGGCTCCCGCAAAATACTCATCTCGTTCCGGACAAGTGGCGCAGTTTCAAAGTCGTGAACGTGCCTTAAAAATAACCTAGGGCCTATTGTTCCAAGTATAGCAGTTTCAGGATCGTCGTGGTTGCAAGAGACAAAAATACGAGCGGAGGCAACGGGCGCGCAGACACGTGATCCATTGTTGAGACTGCACACAACCACTTATTTATATCTACAATCGAGAATGTTTTTGTTATGGTCAAAAAGACAGACAACGGTTTCCGAAATGGGATGATTTTCAAGGGCTCACACGCGAATCTTATTATTGTAGTACATAAATCATTATTAAATATTAAACAGAAGCCGTCTTTTCCTTCTCTTCAGAAGAAGGCAGGTGCAGGGACATCAACTGGCCAGCGTTTTCCGAGTGCTCCAATTCAAGCTTATGTGCAAGATCCCTGTCAGAGGCAATAGGAACACTAGGTTCCCAAGAGGCGGATCTCCATGCAGGCACGCCCTCATCCCACATCTGACCAATCTCTTCCAATCTCTTACCCTTGGTTTCAGGGAAGAAGAAGAACACGTGGATAAACATACAAGCACAGAACGTGGCGTAGATGCAGTAGGTCTTCCACGTAATGTTCTTGAACGAGTTAGGCGTGAACATAGCAATGGCAAAGTTGAAGATCCAGTTAGCCGACGTGGAGAGCGCAGCTCCTCTTTGTCTGGACTGAGAATCTCCCCAAACCTCCGAACAGTAGACCCAGATTCCCACACCCCAAGAGAAGGCAAACGAACACACAAACAAGTAGCAACAAGCAATGACTCCCTTGGCGGCAGACTTGGAGTCGTCAGGAATGGTGATTCTCACGGTATCGGAAATTTCTTTAGGGACAGAGTAGGTGGCCAAGATACCAGCCACACCGAATTGCCAAGCCATCATAGCGGCGGCTCCGAAAAGCAAAATGGTTCTTCTTCCAACCAAATCCAAACAGAACAATGCAGGAACAGTCACTGCCATGTTCAAGATATACTGGATCAAACTGGGTACCAAGTTGGTGTTTCCTTCGTAACCGGCCATCTGGAAAATGTAAACGATATAGTACATCATAACGTTCATACCGGTCAACTGTTGCCAGATTTGAGCAAAGATGGCAGTAATAGTTCTTTGTCTGTACTTCTTGGAAAAGAGGTCACCATAAGTGAAAGCCTTGGCATGCTCATCAAGCAACAATTGGTCCTTGATCTCGGACATTTCGATTTGCACATTAGCATCCGTCTTGTCACCCTTGGCCTGGATCCGGGCCACAATGTACTCGGCTTCTTCCCAGTATCCCTGCTTGGCCAACCATCTGGGGGACTCAGGGATAAAGAAAAGACCAAAAAGCAAAACAATACCGGGCACCATTTGGACACCCCAAGGGATCCGGAACGAGGCCTTGCCTTGGATGTACGAGCATCCATATCCAATCAAGAACATAATGAAGATACCCAAAGTCACGGAAAACTGGAAGATTCCTCCAATAGTACCTCTGATCTTTCTGGGAGCCATCTCGGAACCGTACACTGGGGCCACGGAAGAACCGAACCCAATGCCCAATCCGGAAATGATTCTGCCAATAATCAACTGGGCTCTGTTAATGGAGGAACATTGAATTGCGGCACCAATGATCCAAAGAATGGCACAGATGAACAAAGATGCACGTCTACCGAATGGTTCAGACACAAAAGTAGAGGCGAGGGAGCCAAAGAAGGAACCCAAACTCATACAGGCGGTAATGAACCCCTGGATCTCGGAGGTGGGGTAATTGAATTCAGTCAAGTAAGGAGTCTGGCCCACAAACACGGACATGGAGGAAATATCGAAACCAAACATCATTCCCGAAATACAGGAGATGAAGGCAATCACATAGACATTGAAAATATTGGGGGTTTTATCAAGGAAGTTTCTGAACTTCAAGGCCGGAGCCACAAGCTTGTCTTCGTAACCCATAGTAATGAGAGAAGAAGAAGTAAATAGACTAAGGAACAAAAAAGAATGGTGAGGGGGGGCCGGCTGGCTATTTATACAGTGGAATTTCGTGGGGAACAGAAGTTGGCTGTTAGTTGCAAGCTCTGGATCCCTTGGTTAGAGTTTAGGAGCCGCGCATGTCTGCGACATACATGATGCATGCTGGTCATCCTTTGGGAAGGTGTCCCGTGCGACATTTCTCTCCGGTGGGGCGGCCTAAGAAACAGGTTAGGGAATTAAGCACGGAAAAGATGGAGGGAAGTAATCCGCGGATACTTTTATGATTTGTTGGGACGTCATGAGGGGATAGGCTATGTACAAGACCGATCAGGGGTAGATTAGGTGATAAAAGCCGGATTATCCTCGCAGATAGTGAGGGGGATTCCTGCATATGGGCGCGTCACGCCGAGGGTAACACATGCAGAAGGTTATGAGCACTCGGACCATCCCCAAGTTCTCCGCTTTTGAAATGTTCTGGTAATGCAACCTTAGTTACAGAATGGCGGCCGAAACAAAGCCTCGAGTTTATCCTTGCGGTGTATACAGGTTCCATGGGGTGATTTCAAAGGCTGTGTACCCTAGCTGCTTATACGCAGGAACTGCGAGTAAAACAATGCTGAACAATAACGCCTTGGTTATGCGGGCCGGTGGCGAGGAAAAACTAGAGGCCTGCATACAACGCCACGCCGCGCAAGTTCCCCATGGCACCATGCAGCTGCGGGCATTGCGGGTGGTCTGAGGCTGCAATCTGACTAATTCAAATTAGCTCTGATGATAAGTCGGGGCAGGCTTATGTGCAGGCTGGGACATGGATCAAACTTAATGTTGCTGCATTAAGCTTAGTCTTGTAAGCCTTCACAGGAGGTATTCTGCAGGACGGATGTTATCATCGCCATAAAAAGGGTTGTGTGCAGGATGCCACATAATGGCATGTAGACGGAGGTTCATTGTGGTTATGTGCAGGAATTGTGATGGCATCCAGCCCCTACACCACATGACCTTCTCGCGCCATATACAGGCCGTGAATACCACGCTACAAATCTCCAAATATACGAACACGTAACTCTATTACTAAGCATTGCCCAAATAGGAAGTAGGGCTCTAGTATGCAGCACGCTCCTAGATCTCGAGGCAGATCCGATGAAGCCCCATTGATCCAGAGTTTCGGGTCCCATTCTCCACCATATGCCGGACCCCATTCTTCTAAAACATTCTTCTAAAATATTCTTTCAAAACATTCTTCCGTCATTATTCGCCTAGCTCGAGTATGCAGGCGCCCATGGCGGGCTTCGACACCACAATGGACTCTCCGAGATCGGCATCGGAAATGTCGGGCCACCGGCGGCGGTAGTAGTGCTGCTCCAAAGCTTTTTTAAGGGCTGGCAACCGGTCCCTTGTGGTCATGTGAACAACACAGCCGCCGAATCCGGCCCCGGTGACTCTTGACCCATACGAGCCATACTTCCGGCCCAAACTGCACAAGTCGTCGCATTCGGAAGTGGAGGCCTGGTTCAAGTCACGTGTGGCATCCTGGGATTCGTTCATCAATTGGCCCATTTTCTCTAAAAACGCTGGGCCATCCCCTTTGTACGTCCTGCAGAGTTGAATGGTTTGAAGCACCCGGAGGGAGTCACTGTACACGTGCTTGGTCCGGCGGTAAATGTTGAGGAGCGTGTACTTGACCGGGAAATGACACAAGTAACGATTGGAGAAGTCGGACTCCAGTAAGCCGAGCCGGGAGGCGGTGTGTTGGGTCAGCATGCCGTCTTTTTCCGCTTCGGAAAAGAGGGTTTCAATTACCTGGAGCATCATGGTTAAGCGTTCGATTCCCACGTCAACATCGGAGCCGTCCCATGAAGGAAGCCTCAATTTCTGCGTGTAATAGGCATCGAAACTGCCCCGTAACGTTGATGTATTGATGTTGGAGTCCTGCACACAGTGCAACGCGAACTCTTTGGCAATCAAATCGGCAGCCACAGCAACTTCAACCACCCGTAAGTTATAGTTGGAAGGAGCGGTTTCGGTTTTATTGGCCGTGACCAAAGAATTGGTGATAAGAAATGAAAGCTCGGGCTTTAAACTGGGTAATTGGAATGGGACTGCATGCAAGGCAGGCTTGAACAGTACCAACAACACTTTGCCATCTTCTCCATTGATACTAGCACTCTGGTCCATGCCACCATTACTAAGCCCCACATAGTGTTCACAGACAATTGTGATCTTGGTCAAGTCGCTTTTGCTGATGTTGCTTTCTCCATTGACCTTTAATGTCGCCAATGTCGCAGCTATGCAGAAAGCAGCCGACGACGAAAGGCCTCCTCCATCAGGAACCGTACCGTCAAACACGACGTTAAAGGCGTGCATGGCTTGGCCTTCCTCCAAGAAGTGTTTCTCCACCAAGTATTTGCGTGCCACGAGCATGCCACACTTGAAATAGTCTGCCCACAGAGGCTTGACGTTATCGACGACAATGTCGCGCTCATGTCGTGGGACGGGGATCTGTGTGGTGGCGAACTTGGCGTTGGTGTTGGCGATGGTGATGTGGTCTCCCTCGGTTCTGGCGGCTGCAGCGATGACGTCGACCTCAATGGCCATGGGCAACACCGAGAAATGGCAGTAGTCAATGTGTTCTCCAATGAGATTGACTCTTCCGGGGGCACGGGCGACAAATGTCGGTTTGCTGTGGAATTGCTGCTGGAATGTCTCCTGGACTGCACTGTACCGAACCCGCTGGGGGTCGGGATGGGCGTAGAACGAAATGTCGTGGATCGTGGGTACCGACATCGTTTTTCTTGGGAACTAGGGACTAGAGGAAAACTGGGCTTTATGAGTCGGCGTGTCTGCCAGTTGCATTGCGTGACGTCCCCTGCAGTCTGCACCGCACGTAGCACCACACAGAGGATTTTAAGATGGCGTGACCTGCACGCAACGACGCAACGTGCATGCAGGGAGTAAATCCGGAGTGCGTCCTCGGCGGAATTGTTAGTGCCGAGACCCGAATCCGATGGAGGGTACGCAAAACACAATGTTTTGGCCCCGGTTTTCAACCTACAGTCTCGGCCCACCAGCAGAAACGTTTCATGTTGGTTTCAGCACAGTTTTCCGATGCATCTAGGCCGCTCCGATTTTTCCGCGTGTTACAATTCCGGAACAAGTCCCCGAACAACATTCGCGCTAGTGCCCCACACTGAGGAATGCAACGCGCGTGCATACAGCATCAGACCCATTTTAGCTGACATATTAACCCCCATCACCCACCTCTTTCTCTCCATCACCTCTCCCCATCCCCAAATGTCTTCCCGAAAAGAGTACATTCTAGTCACTGGTGGTGCCGGCTACATCGGCTCCCACGCCACCGTCGAGCTCATCCAGTCAGGCTACAATGTCGTCATTGTGGATAACCTAGTCAACTCCAGCTTTGACGCCGTGGCCCGTGTGGAGTATATCGTCCAGAAACACGTGCCGTTCCACAATGTGGATATCTGTGACTCCGAGGCTCTAGCCAAGGTATTTGAGCTTTACAACATCACCTCGGTTATCCATTTCGCCTCCTTGAAGGCAGTGGGTGAGTCCACCAAGATCCCCTTGGATTACTACGCCAATAATGTGCGGGGCACGATCAATCTTCTTACCACGATGAAACACGCCGGAGTCCAGACCATAGTGTTCAGCTCGCTGGCCACCGTATATGGAGATGCTACGCGGTTCAAGGATATGATTCCTATTCCTGAAACATGCCCCACGGGTCCGACCAACCCGTACGGGCGCACGAAGCTTGTGATTGAAGGCATTCTTCTGGACTTGTATGCTTCGGACCCGAAGTGGAAAATTGCCATTTTGAGGTACTTCAATCCGATCGGCGCCCATGCCTCGGGGCTTATTGGAGAAGACCCATTGGGGGTGCCGAACAATCTTTTGCCGTTTTTGGCGCAGGTGGCCGTTGGACGCCGAGAAAAACTTTCCATATTCGGCAATGACTTTGATAGCCCCGACGGAACTCCCATCCGTGACTATATCCACGTGACCGACTTGGCCCTAGGCCATATTTCGGCGTTGAAGTACCTCCACGGACCGGGGGGTAAGGACGGCCTTTACCGCGAATGGAACCTCGGCACCGGGAAGGGCTCCACTGTTTTTGATGTTTTTCATGCTTTCTGCAGGGCTATCGGTCGGGAATTACCCTATGAGGTAGTCGGCCGTCGGGCTGGAGATGTGTTGAACTTGACTGCACGTCCCGATCGGGCCAACTCCGAGCTCCAGTGGGAAGCCAAGCTTTCCATTGACGATGCATGCAGGGACTTGTGGAAATGGACCACGGAAAATCCGCTCGGATACGCTTTGGAAAATTATCAATGGTCCAGATTTGATGATGGTCCTGCAGATAAACACACACCCGACCTAGGTGATTTCAGAAGCAGAATCCATACAGTGACTCTTGGAGAATTTAAAGTCAGTCTTGCCAATTACGGAGCCATGATTCAAGATGTGGTATTGGGGAAAGAGCACTATGTGCAGTCCTTCGATACTTTGGCCGGGTACCATTCATCCCAAAACCCATATTTTGGAGCCACAATTGGACGGTACGCAAACAGAATTGCCAAAGGTGAGTTTGAGCTTGATGGGGCTCAGTTTAAAGTCACCCAAAACGAGGGCTTGAACTCCCTCCATGGTGGTAGTGCAGGATACGACAAGCAGTACTTCCTTGGTCCCGTGACTCAGCAGCCTAAAAAGGACGGGCCCATAACCATGAAGTTTGTCCACGTGGACACCGACGGATCTGAAGGGTTTCCTGCAGATATCGTGTGTTGGGTCACCTACACCATCTCCAAAGATACTGTGAGTGTGGAATACGAGGCACGGGTGCCGGAATGGTCCGAAAAAGACGCCACTATTGTCAACTTGACCAACCACTCGTACTTTAAGGTCAATTCCAATGCCACCATCGACGGCACTTATGTGCAGGCCGCCTCCAACCTGCACTTGGCAGTGGATTCAACCAAATTGCCCACTGGAGAAGTGCACGAGTTCTCCGAGGACCTTGTTTCTGGTCATGTGCTTGACAAGAGCTCAGTTTTCGACCATTGTCTTGTGGTGGATCGGGAAAATTGGGTATTGGATACGAGAAAAAGAGACGTCCGGGAAATCTTCCGCGCACGTGACGAGGGGTCACGTGCCTCAATCGTTTTCTCATCCACGGAGCCTGCCTTCCAGTTCTACACTGGCGATGGGGTTGCTGTAGAAGGAAGAGAGGCTCGGTGTGGGTTCTGCATCGAGCCAAGCCGGTTCATTGATGCGGCCAACAGAAAAGAGTGGGCATCCCAGGTGGTTTTGAGAAAGGGCCAGGTTTACGGGTCTATTATAAAGTACACTTTCTCTTAGAAATAGCAATTGAAAGAGAACAAAATTATTTATAGAAATAATGAACAGAAAGAAGTCAATGTATGCAGATGTATCAGATTAGACAAAAACAGAGAGGGGGTTGGTTGTTCGTATCTCACAGGATTGAAGGTGTCATATAGAATCTCAAGCTGTAGTATTTGGTATTGGTATTGGTGTTTGGTGTTTGGTGTTTGGTGTTTGGTGTTTCATTCCACATAATTGTCTGGAAACTGCCGCTTATGGAATGTTTTAAAAATCAAGATCAGAGGTGGCGGGGAATTTGGAGCAGTAGAAAGATTGTTAGTAGCAAGGAGGTGCTGGGTATTTTTTAACAGTGGGAGGCACTTTTAGTGTAATAATTTTGGATTGCAAAAGCAAAGGAGATGGTGTGATAATCCATCAATCCATTGGAATGGAGAATGCACGAGTATAATTCACCATATCATTTCGTAATCCACGTGATTTGGTAGTTCTCAATGATTTGTACATCATTTTAATTTGGTAGTTCGAAAAGCCTGGTTGATCGGGAAGGGGTGAGGAGTAGGTGACTGCAAATACCAAAAACCCTTCAATGCTGGTGATTACCAGAAAATGAATCTCAGTGATAGATACCCTCGGGGAAGTGGGCGGTAAAGGGCCTTATAGTTTCGTGGGGGTATAAATAGGTTGAGTTTTGAGACAGTATATTCCTTTATGGTTTGGATTGAAGGTGTGCCACGTCATGTTGAAATCTTGTAGCGGAGGACCTATTGAGGTGTTGTAAAAAAATTATTCGTTGGTGACGGGGGGGATTGGCTACTTATATAGACCTACCTTGTTTCTGCGTTTGTGTCACCTATCGCGTTTGTTTCAGATGTGTTCCACATATGT
Organism: Metschnikowia sp. 04-226.1; assembly: GCA_002370245.1. Lineage (NCBI taxonomy): Eukaryota > Fungi > Ascomycota > Pichiomycetes > Serinales > Metschnikowiaceae > Metschnikowia > Metschnikowia sp. 04-226.1. The sequence goes on from NLAD01000830.1 coordinate 11,935, forward strand.
TTCTAATTGTCTCCATTTGTTTCATGTCGGTACAATTGAAATGACGTATGTTGGAGTTTATACAGCATGGCTTCAATTGAAAATATTAGGGTATGAAACCAATTCTAGATTTCGAAATTACGTATAAGTCTATATAAATAAGGTTCTAGATGAATTCTTCGGAAGTGCCAATGTTCATATATGCACCACCATAAGTAACTCTAAACCAGAATAAGTGCTTCTAAACCTCCTTCCAAGGAGACAATCTGACGCCATCCCAAATCACGGATCTTTTCATAAATAATGGCATACCGACCGTCGTTAAATGGACGGTCCTGCACGTATTCCAAGTGTCTCCATAACCTCTCCTTATCAAATTCTTTCCCCTGTTTCAAGTTGTAGATCTGAAACATCTTTGAAACAAGCTCCAAATTCGTCATCTCATCGATGCTGCCCACATTATACACTTCAGAATCATCTTCATTAACTTCCTCAGATGCTCCAGAGTGATGTTTTTCATACACCAAATCAATGGCCCGTACAAAATCCTGGACATGAAGATACCGCCGCTTCTGGGCCCCCGTACCATGGATCGGTATACGCAGGACAAGGCCAGACTCTTCTCCATACGCTTCAATCTCATGTATGGTTTTGAGAACGCGTGGCACTATCTTTTCCGAGTGTTGTCTTGGTCCATAAACATTATTGGCCCGGAGAATCGTCACTGGGGCTTTATATGCACGCCGGTACGAATGGAGGAGCAAATCACACGCTGCTTTTGATGCTGCGTACGGATTGGACGGCAATAGCGCTCCCTTTTCGTCCACCTCTCCTGTGATTTGCTCCCCGTACACTTCGTCTGTGGAAATATGAATGAAATGAAAGTTACTGTGGAAGGGGGAATCAACCGTACTTATACAGTTTTGGTTTTGTGCCTCCCCCTCTTTTTCCCCCTCTTTTCCATCCTCTTTTTCCTTTCTCTTTGTAACCCTTAGACATGCTTCGAGAAGCCGTTGGGTGGCGAGAATATTGTTTTTGGTGAAGAAGACTGGATCACGAAAGGACCGGTCCACACAACTCTCAGCGGCAAAGTTGAACACCGTGGCATTTTCTGCCATTTGAATTTGTTTGGCTATAATTTCATCCAATTTGGGATCCGTGGCCAAATCCACTTGTTGGAAGGAGAACCGCTTGTTCTCCATTGCCTGATGGAGATTTTGCAACAGATGGTCTGATGCATAAGATATCTTGTCAAGACAACAGACACTGGCGTCAGGGTACTTGACAAGAAGGTAGTCCACCATATGGGAGCCTATGAACCCCGCCCCTCCGGTGACGATAAAGTGGCGGCTCATGAGTAGCTAGCTCTGGCTGGATAAAGTGGCCTGAGCTGGTGATGGGTGGTGAGGTTGATCATGCGAGCCTGCATATGGCTAATAGCCTTTTTGGGCACCAAGCCTAAGGTGCATTTATGCGTCTGTGCATGCAGTGCTGGTCATCATGTATGTCGCGCAGGGAAATGGAGAACCGTGGAGTCGGGTTAACTAAACGGAACAAGTGAGGCAATTTGGTGCTCGCGTCCTGCATATACTAATTTCGGCCTGCACACTTGTCGGGAGCTTTTATGCGCGTTGGAGCCCCGCTTCCCTCGGCGAAGCAACCCCGGAAAAACCCCGCGCCTTGCCAAATCCGTTACCATATCTGCGTTTCTTCCGTTCATTTCTCCGTCTCACCTAAATCACATCTCCGGTTGCGCAACGTTCGCAGCACCCTCGTGCGTCCCCATCAAATACAACCCCCACGCCTTAATTGCCACTCTTGATTAGCAGCTACTATATGGTCACTGTTTAAGTCGCACCTTTCGGCCTTTTCCCCTCTTGTTCCCCAACAACTACATGTTTGACTTTACCGATCACTCCCACAGGCGCTTCAACCCCCTTAACAATGAGCACGTGTTGTGTTCCCCTCACAGGGCCAAGCGCCCCTGGCAAGGAGCCCAGGAGAACGTGGCCAAAAACACTTCGCCTGAATACGATCCCAAGTGCTACTTGTGTCCTGGAAACGCCCGGGCGGAGGCTGGAACGGAGAACCCAAAGTACACCTCTACTTATGTGTTTCCAAATGACTACCCTGCAGTCCAGCTCTCCCAGCCTGAGTGTCCGCCCAACGCCCTTGATACCGAGCTGGCGGAACCCCTGGATACAAGCCTTGATAAAAACACCATCAATAGTCTCAAACACAAACTCCTCCACGTTAGTGGGGTCAAGGGGCAGTGTTTTGTGATTTGTTTCAGCCCCAATCATGCGCTCACCTTGCCTCTTATGGCTGCAAAAGAAATCGAGGGTGTGGTTGCCACATGGCAGCAACTTTACTTGGATACACAGAAGCAGCTGCTTGAAAACAAGGCGCCTTATAAATATCTTCAGATCTTCGAGAATAAGGGTGCTGCAATGGGCTGCTCCAATCCCCACCCCCACGGCCAGGCATGGTGTTTGGATGTGGTGCCCACCGAGGTCAGCACCGAGCTTACTAATATGAGCAACTATCAAAAGAAAAACGGGACCCATCTCTTGGGCGACTACGTGCAGTTGGAGCTAGCCGAGCGCAAGCGGGTGGTGGTAGAGAACGAGCTGTTCGTGGCGGTGGTGCCGTTCTGGGCCATGTGGCCTTTTGAGACCCTAGTGTTGGCGAAAACACACGTGGCCTCCGTGGCAGACTTTACGCCGCAGCAAACTGCAGACTTGGCTCTGTTGATCAAGGCTTTGACCATCAAGTACGATAACTTGTTCTCGACGCTGTTCCCCTACTCCATGGGAATCCACCAAGCACCATTGAACGCCACGCCGGAGGAAAAGGCCACTTCCTGGTTCCATATGCACTTCTATCCACCCCTCTTGCGGTCTGCCACCGTCAAGAAGTTTTGCGTGGGGTTCGAGCTTTTGGGCGAATCTCAAAGGGACTTGACCAGTGAACAGGCTGCCGCTCGTCTCCAAGAGTTGAGTGGAGAAATCCACTACACAGAGACCTAATGAACAGGGGTCTAGTCTTGCACAACTGAGCAACAAATCAGTCAAAAATTGACATTGATTCTCTGGCTCGGATCTCATCTGGCCAGAGTTTCAGACACTAGTCATTCAAGAAGCTATGCATATGATGACTGAAAAATAATATAATCTAGGGTTGAACGATGGTTTGGAAACGAGATTGGCATCTGAAATTTAATTTGCTTAGATATCTCAACATATCAGTCTCAAGTATACTTCCGAGACTCTGCAATGCATGCTATAATTTTAAATATATATACCAAGATTCTCACCTATTGTCAAGTAAGAAAACACTTTGCTGCCGTTCTGGACCGGACCATACTACTAGTACTGTACTAACATTGAACGGTACTGCTCTACTAAAATTGTACTAAAATCTTATGTTCCTGCATATTGTGATACTCCTGCATGCTACTATTACTGTACTAAAGACGTCTACTCTGTCTACTCTGTCTCGTCCCGGACTCATACTGCCGAGACATTCCCCAGATTCCGGTGTATAACAGAAAAGATCCACTGTTTTTCTAAAAAACGTACTGATCCTGTATATTGTACTGGGCTCTGAATCCGAAAAGAACCTTCCTCTTTGGTCAAAAGATTAGCCTCTCCATACTACTGTACTACTCTATAATCCTGTATATTACTGCTTAATCCTCTATACTACTATTTAATCCTGTATACCACTGTAACTCCTGTATACTATTGTATAATACTGCATTGTACTACTGTATAAGGAGTGTACTAAACTGCACTAAATCCTATTGATTATGGATTCTATTGTACTACTGCACTCCTGCACTCCTGTATATTACTCTACTGTATAACTACAGATTTCCTCGTCTTTGATGCTAAATTAAGAACTACTATTAAGACTTGGTCCTGCATACAGTAAGTGCTACAGGTACACTAATTTATTTGCAGTACTCATTGACTGTAGTGAAGGACTGTATATTAGTGGATTACTGCATATTAGAGGGATATATAGATCCTGCATTCATATGAGTTTGTTTGAGATCATGAAAATCATGTTCAGTCATTTATATTAGTATGCTGCATTATCATGTGTGTCCTGCATAACACTGCACCATTCCTGTGTACAAGCGTTCCAGGTGACCAATCAGAACCGACTTCAAAAGTGGTAAGGAAAAAACTGATTTTTTCGCAACTTTACAGGAAAAAAGAGGTGCATTCATAAAAAAATGCAATCCAAAAGTGTAAAGGATGTGCGTAAATTGGACACTGCAGCCATGCAGACTCAATAAACTTTAAATAATGAACAAAATAAAAAAAAAGGCTGTAAAAAAAAGGCTGTAAAAAAATAACAAAAAAAATATTCTTGAAATTTATGTTTAATTATGTCAGTAAATTTGTGAAAAAATTATAATTTCTAGGGTCTGGAATTTTGTCCTCAATGGCTTTTTTTGGTACTGAGATACGCTTACTTAAGCATGCACCCACCTATTTAAATAAATATCTCTCCAAATCTGTGAAAATAAGAGCCACAAATTGGTAAAGACCTACATATAAAAATCCCCCCATTTCTAACCCTATCCTTTTTTTTTCTTTCTTTTTGACGGAATACTCGGCTTTTCGGTGCTGGTGCATGGCATCTAAGGCTACATCCAGTGCTCTTAAAAATTAACTATTAGTCAACCGAATTACACTTTCATTCATGTCATTAATAGAATTGTCAACGGAATCCTCAACGGAATCCCACGCCATATTCCGTGGGACTTCCCTAAGGAGTATCTCTATATAAGCCATTGTGAGCCTTAATTAGACCCCATTCTCTGAGATGATGTAACATGAACTGTAGCTGTCTTGCAGTGCAGCTGTCTTGCAGTAGCAGTAACTGTGACAGTAATTCACTGCAACTTCAATAGGCCCAATACTGTGCCAGTACCATATCGTGGTGCTAGTTCAGAAGTTGTGCATCGCTTCTGACTGCAACAGAGCCTGTTCCTGCAAACAAGTCCAGGCCATGGATCTTTTTTGCAAGGGTGGGAGCAGTACCTTTGTCTCCGTATCCACCTCCGCCGGGTGTGCGTATGATGAACCGGTCGCCCACAGCTGCACTGACCGTGGCCTTGCCTCCCACATTCACTTCTTTGTAGTAGAAACTGCCGTCTTGGGCTTGCAACTTGCGGGCCCAGATGTTCTGGCCTCGTTGCCCGTCTCCTCCTCCTTGGAGCCCGTGTGGAGCAATTACTCTTCTCTCCGATAAAATGGATGCGGTCACGGGGACTCGAAACTCGATGTCCCGAACCACTCCACACCCTCCTGAATGGGCCCCCGTGCCTCCCAGGCCTTGCCGGATGCTGAATTCCCGGATGAGAACAGGGTATCGTTTTTCAAACACCTCTGCATCCGTAATCCGTGTGTTGGTCATGTGCGTATGCACTCCGTTGACTCCGTTCCACGTGGGGCCGGCTCCATGGCCTCCTGCAATGGTTTCATAGTATCCAAAGCCCTGCACGTAGCGTCCTTGTTCGTCGTTTCCGCCCATTCCAAACGTGAAGTTGTTGCAGCACGATTGCGAGTTGGCCGATGCCTGGAATGCGCTAAAAATACATCCCGTAATAATTTGAGATGTACACACATTTCCGGCCACAACAGCACACCCATCGCCCGGGTTGAGAAGCGAGTTTTCGGGGATCACCACCTTCACCGGCTTCAAGCAGCCCTGGTTGAGAGGAATCTGCTCATCCACCAAGCACCGCAAACAGTAGATGATGGCGGAGTATGTGATTGCCACGGGTGCATTGCTATTGGCATAGGCCTGAATTCCTGTTCCAGTAAAGTCAAACACCACACGCCCATCCGCCTTATCTTCGTAGATCTTGAGGCAGATCTGCGAACCATCGTCCATGTAGTCCACACACTCAAGTCCATGGGCCAGTTTGTTGATCACATCCTTCAACATCTTGGAGACCGTGGCTGCTGCATTATCCTGGATGGCCCCCATGTACCGGATGATCGTGGGCAAGCCAAACTCCGCCACAAGCTTGTCGATCAACCCAATACCTTTCTGGTTGGCTGCAATCTGCGCCTTCATGTCGCTGATGTTGTCACTCAACCGTCTTGTTCCTGAACATCCAGGCACCTTGGCGGGCTCGTTCAAAAGCAAGTCCACCATGCGAGCCTCCTGGAACTCGCCGTTCTTCACGAGCATCTCCGAGTAGATCGTGGCTCCTTCTTGCTCCAAGAATTTGGAGTTGGGAGGCATCGATCCTGGCAACAAGCCACCGATATCTGAGTGGTGGGCTCTAGATGCAACATAGAAGATGATCTTGCTGTTTTCAAAAGCTGGAGAGATCACCGTGATATCGGGCAAATGCGTTCCTCCGGCCATGGGGTGGTTGGTGACAATCACATCGCCAGGCAGTAACTTATCCTTCCACAAATCAGCCTGGAACTTCACACACGTGGACATGGATCCAAGATGCACCGGCACGTGAGGAGCATTGGCCACCAAGTTTCCTTCGGCATCGAACAATGCACACGAAAAGTCGAGTCTTTCTTTGACATTCACGGAAACAGACGTTTTTTGTAAGGCAGAGCCCATTTGCTCGGCAATGTCCATGAACCTGTGACCGAAAATCGAGAGAAGCACAGGGTCTGGAGGTGCAGACTCCGATTCCTTGTCCTCCGCCAAATCTGTCTTCTTTTGGGGCTTTTCAATGCTGATCACCACGTGACTCTTTAAGATCAAAGCAGTTGAGTTGGGTGGAACGATATTGGTTTGCGTTCCATCTGCAATAATGGCAGGGCCATGGATTTCGGTTCCGATGTCCAAATTCTCGAGCAAAAAGACCGGTGTGGAAAGATCGTTGGCCTCAAAGCGTACCTTCTTTCTAAAGGCAACCTTCGCCTCTGCCACACCTGAAATTGCACTCTTTTCCTTCAACTCTTGCATCTGATCATCAATGTATGCATCTTGGTCCCGGTCAGATTTCCCAATGGCCCGGACCCTGATATCGTCCACAACAATCTCCTTCTCAAAAACGAATCCAAACTCCCTCTTGTGCATGGTCAAAAATGTACTTTCAAAGTCCCACCCTTCCCCTTTGGGGACCATGATTGCAGATTCTGTGCCCACAAACCTCAAGTTAAGGTACTCCTCATAAACAATGGTTGCGTCCGTGAAACTCTGGGACTTGAGGGTGTTTGAAGCCCTGGCCCGAAGAGTATCAAATCTTGCCCTGAGATGCGGTTCGTTTTCCTTGGTCAAGTTGACGGAAGATGGTTCCTGCACATCCTCAACCACATCGGCCAAGGCCATTCCGTATGCAGACAACACAGACGAGTACCGGTGGATCAACACAGTAGAAACACCAAGCGATTCAGCAATGGCTACTGCATGCTGGCCACCAGCTCCTCCAAACGAAACGAGCCGGTGGGTTGCAGTCACGTGACCCTTGGCTTCCACCAATTGTCTGATTGGCCGAGCCATTGTCTCATTGGCCACTTTGATGAACCCAAACGCAACTTCGTGTGCAGTCATTGGCGTTCTACCCGGGTTGGCGTCGTTTATTTCCTTGGTCAAGACCTCGAATTTCTTGGTCGACGCTTCAAGGTCCAAGCTCTGGTCTTCGTTGGGGCCAAAGATCTTGGGAAAGTATTCAGGCAAAAGGCGGCCCAAAAACAAGTTGGCGTCCGTGACCGTCAAGGGGCCTCCTTTTCTGTAGCACGCAGGACCCGGTTCCGAGGACGCAGATTCTGGTCCAACGTGAAACAACCCATTCTTGTATGTCAAGATCGATCCTCCTCCTGCAGCAACGGTGTTGATATCTAGCTGAGGACTTTGTACCGTGACACCTGCAGTCACCGTCTCGAACACATGGAAAAACTTTCCTTCTCCGTAACGAGAAACATCTGTGGAAGTTCCTCCCATATCGAAACCAATGAGCGGGATTTCGTTCTTGGGATTGTAGCATGTGGCGGAGTAACCAACCACTCCTCCAGCAGGCCCTGAGAGAATGGCTCTCAATCCAGAGAAAGAAAGAGCATCCACCAAGCCACCATCCGATTGCATAAAGTGGCACCGCACGCCGGCCTGGTTTTCCTGACTATAGTAGCCGTGTTTCAAGCCCAATTCGAAACTCGACAAGTACTTCTTGATTTCTGGCGTTAAGTACGCATCCACAATCGACAGGTTGGCGCGCGCCACGAATTTGATCATGGGGCTCAATTCGCTCGACATCGACACGTTCGTGAAGCCGATTTCCCGGGCTATCAGAGCCACCATCTGCTCGTGATCAGGAAAAGTATATGCGTGCATCAAGCAGATCCCAATGGAGCGGACTCCAGAGTCGTACAACACCTGGAGAGATGTACGTACTGAAGCGTCGTCTGGCTTGCGGAGAACACGAACGGTTTCCGACGATAAACCAGTCACCAAATCGTTTCCGTTTGCAGAAGTAACCTTAAATTCAGGGTCTTCCACGAAGTCCTCCAAAGTCACCCTCTCATCGATCTCCACCACGGAATCATAGAGCACCTCAGGTTTCAGAATCGACAAGTCGAAGATGTGCGGCCTGGACTGGTTGCCAATCTCCAAAACATCACGAAACCCTTGCGTAGTCACCAAAGCACATTTCTCTCCCTTGCGCTCCAAAAGAGCATTGGTGGCCACCGTAGTGCCCATACGAAGATACTCGATCTTGTGGGTGTCCAATGGCAGGCCACGGGGGATTTTCGTGCCGGAGAGTTTTTCTAGCAACCGACGGATTCCTTCCAAAGGGGCATCTGGGTAGTTTTCGGGGTCCACCGAAAGAAGCTTGATGATTACGTCATCTTTCTGGTCACCAGTTCCGGGGTTTCCCACACAGTCGGTGAAGGTTCCACCTCTCTGAAGTTAGTATAACCAATCACAAATAATCAATGAGCAAAATCTTAGGGGTGACACATACATCAATTGCAATTCTGTATCCCATGACGTTCAATAACAAGGACCTGTGTATCTGTGGAGATGGTGCGACCTCTTATAGAGTGATAAGCACGGATATAGGTGCGCGCGATCGCATCTTGCGGAGAACAATGTGCGTGCATTATGAGCCCGCATGTCATCACACCCGTACCTCCGCTATCAGACCCTCCTTCTTTCCAATCAAATGCATCTTTGATCATTAAACAGGACATTGAGACATTCTGAAATTAACTTTGTAATGATAGGAATTAATTGTGATTAGTCATTCTCCTTCCAGTCTGTCACCAACATATGTCCAGGCGCATGTGCAAGAATGGGGCCGTCGATTTCTTCGGCCAACGATAACGCCGCCACCTGAGCAGTCACTCCACAGCCCCAAAAGTAAGGAATCTCATCGTCGGCAATAAAAGTTGCCTCGCCGTAATCTGGCATTTCAATATCAATTCCCAACTCCTGCGCTGCATCGTATCCATGTGCCATAGGAGACCCGTGCAGTTTCGTAAACCTCCCCGTAATTTCATAGATCTTTTCTGCATCCGCCTCCTTATACGGCCGCATACTCACCACACAGGGCACGTTGACAAAGTGTCCGCTGTCTTTCAAGATCCGAGTGGTTCGGTACATCGAGACCACTTTCCCTTCAACTTCATTTCTGGAGGGGAGTCCTGCTGCCGCCAAAGCGGCTTCAAACGAAAACGAGCACCCAATGAGAAAGCCAATATGATCCGACTGCCATCGGCTCACAATGTCTGTTGGTGTCTCAACCAAGATACCATTTTCGTAGACTGCATAGCGAGCAAAGTCCCGGCGCAAATCAAAGTCGCCGTCTTCAATCAAACTGAGGTCGTTGAGCTCATGTGGATTCCTTTGTTTCGTGTATCCAAGCAAAGGGCAAGGCTTTGGATTTAGCCTGCAAAATTCCTGGAAGTCTGCTGCCAAATTTTGGGGGAGAACGACCAAGTTTGCCTGAGTATAACCATTACAGATTCCCGAGGTGACTTTCGAGTGTGTCCCATTCCGACACTGAAGCCGGAACTCTTTTGGTGTCATTTTTGCTCGAGTAAGCTTATCGGCGGACTTTCCATGAGTCAAGTCTGAGGCGACGCGTGCCGTATGCAGGAAATTCACTCCCCCACACCGATGACACTCTTCAAATTTTCTCTCTCTGCTTGATATAAAATCCTTATCGTTTTTCCTCTAACATTTCTGGAAAGAAGTTGAGCCAGTCATTGAGCTCCGATGTCATGAACACAGGCGGGCCTCCGAACGAGTTGAAGTTGTCGGTGCTCGTGTGTGACTCCGGGATGGAGCGTGCGGAATCGAGACCTTCGGGCTCCAACAACTGCTCCTTCTCGTGGCTCTTGAGTGTCCAAAAGATACTTGTTGCACCAGGATCCACCAGCTGAGCATAGTTTCTGAGAGCACTCTCAAAAGGCACATTTGAATTTTGCTCAAACTTCATCTTGAGCTTCTTGTAGGAAACCGCGCTCAAGCGCCAATGGGTGGTGTACTTGAGCACCAACATAAATTCATAGAACCGCGGGCCGTTGGCCCCCAGGTAGTCACCATGGTTTCTCATCAACAACACCGATAAACTGATAATGCACAGGTACACAATCAAAACAGAGCACTTGGAAGCACCATTGAGCTTGATGAATGAGTAGATGCAGCAGTGCAAATCATCAATTGTCTCCATGCAAATAGCCAGCGAGTCAGACATGCCCATTTGCGTCTGCAGCGTGGCCCGAACATCGACAAAAGGTCGATTGAGGCAAAGCAGCACCATGTAATAGAAATAGCGCAAGAACATCTCGTTGTTGTTGTGACCCCGTTCACGGAGCATTTGTCGGTTCCACTTCATATTCACCGGTAGCTCGTTCCGCCATTGGAGAAGCTGCTCATTATACGTCTTGACCAAGTTCAACTTCTCCTCTATGCCTGGGTCGCTATTGGCGCTTCCCGAAATGCTTGAACTTCTCGTAAACACATTCTCCATCATCTCGTCCGAGATCCTGGCCAATTTTGTAATGTTCAAAAGCGGGTTGGAGATGTCGATGTATGGCGTCTTGTCGTCGTCCGGTGCCCCTGGATATGTATAGGGTTCGATCCACTCGAGCGCAGGCATGTTAGCCGCAATTGGAATGGTGGACTCGTCCACTTTCATCACCGATGGCCGGCCCAAAATCAAGCTGATGAAGCGGTCGGCGGTGAACGTGCCCCAGAAAATCCTGCTTCTAATACTGTTTGAGATCTCTTCGGTATGGCTCTGGAGCTCTCCACGAAGAAGCCAGTTCTCGGGCCGTAGATGGAAGCCAATACCGTAGCCCATACGAATTGCGTCTCCGGTGAGCATCCAGCCCGTATTGATCTTGGCATTGTAGATTTCATAGAGCCCCAACAACATGAATGCCTGAAGCAGGCCAATGGATGGAGAGCCGAGTGAGGCCATGAGCATGTCACGGGAACTCCGGTAAAACAGCAGAGCGAGTTTTCTAAGACCCTCGTCTTCTGCCATCGATGCACCCACACTGCAAATAGCATACACAAGCTCGGTGGAGCTGTATACACCCGGCGAGTTGGTGTCAAAAAAGTCAAGGAGGAATGCCTCTCGAAATACAAACGAGTGCATGTCCGGGTATTGCCAGCGGAAAAATAATCTTATACACTCGATAACGTCAGGCCTCTCGCGGAGCTGGCGGATCTCAAGGGCGTGTTCACGGGGAGCCAGCTCCTCGACGTCCAAGACACTCGTGTGCCCAAACACAGGGAGATAAGCGTTGTGCTCTGTGGGGAAGCTTCTCTGGTTGAAGTAGGTTTTTTCGGCCCGCAAAACAACGGGCTCATTCACTGGGGTAGCGGGATTTGACGTTTTCAGGTCGGCGAGACCACGTGGGCGACTCTTTCTTTTGAGTAGGTCCATAGTGTGCTGGTGGCTTTTGGACAACTGGTCGAGAAGTGTCCGGTACCCCGCCACCGTCTGCTCTAAGTGTTCAATCTTTTGGCTGCGGTAACGGTCCTTCCTTCCATCAGCACGAGACACGCATTCGAGCTGCAGCTTGACACAATTAGCACAGGAGCCAGTTCCTGTTTCATGACACTTGATTTTGCGCTTACGGCACTCCTTGCACGCCGTGGGGGCGTTCTGCCTTCTTGTCATGTTTGCCTGTTTCTGAGTTAGATTGGTCGCTGTATGTTAATTCTAGTACTGTATGCAGGTATACACATCCAGATCTAGCTACTATGCTATTCTATCAAACCCTCCAGCGCAGATCGAAGAAAATCGACATAAATCCAGGGCCTATTCCATAGTTCTATGTAGCTTCAAAATATAAACGGTTCATCATGCTCAGAAAATATCCTCTTATGAGTTTGCATGGGGATATACTGCTTTATATATCCCGAGCTGTGGCCAAAGTGGGGTTGATGTGGTACAAAGCCGTTGCGCATATATTGCATAGTTTATGCAAGGTTATTTCACAAAGTGGCGGATTGTACAGCACATGGTGTTTCAGAATTCAGGGGGGGATTCATCTGGGGCTGCCAATTCCTGCAGGGAGTGTCTAGAGGCCCGCAGGCAGCTCTTTGCAGAAAACTATAAATGAATACGGCTTTTTCCCTTGCCACCCTAGAAACCACAAAATCGTTGATCCAAAATGGAGGTTCTGAAGCTCAGTACTTGGAGAACCTCGATAATATGGGAATCATGGTCAATGCCACTGCTAGCAATGAACAGATGAGAAGCATGCTAGCAAATGATAATGAGGTGTTTGAGGTCTGCGAAGACATCTTGGCTGTGGCGCTTCTGCTTGATTTGGCCTCAGATAAAGAGACTGTGTTGTATGTTAGAACACTCCGGGCGGCAGTGTTGCTTTTGCGCAATCTTGTTCCCATGTGCCCTCGGTACGTGGATGTGCCGCTTCTTTTGTTAAGTATACAGCACTTTGCTGCAAAGATAGACGCCCAAAGCGACTTCTTTGCCCGCTGTTTGGCGTCATACTTGCAGCTATTGGCCAATGTGGTGCTAAAGGCAGGTCTGGACTTTTCTTGCAACATCCATATGGTGGGAGACACGTTCAAAGGCACCCTTCTAGAAGTGATTTCGAACTCTCAAGATCCTCATCTCAAGCGCCCGCTCAATATCCTCCTAAGCAGGGTTCTCACGGAAGAAAATGTTTCTCAGTTGCTTGGAGACCAAACTCTAGCTCCGTTGCTCGAATACATATTTAGTCTGTGTGACTATGACGAGTTGGAGGGCTCTCAAGAACTCCAAGAGATCATCGAGCATCTCGTGACCAATGAGTCGTTTGTGACGTTTATACAGGTGCACAACTCAGTGCCATTATTGGAGGTTTGTCAACTTATCATCACCAGCAAGGACGACTGGGATAATAGAGACGTGACTGTTTTGATCAATTGGGCGTTTGGACTATTTAAGGAACTTTCTCCGAAAGCGGGTGATCTCCTCATGACAGAACTGCCTGATTTGGAAGAATTGGACATGTTTAACTCCAAGTTCATCAAGGTGCTTGATATTGTTTCTGATCTCTGTAAGTTCCACACAGTGAAGGGATTTCTCGACCATTACGATGCACTAGAATTGATCATTCCTTTTTTGCGTGTGGTTCACGAGAATACAGAGATAAATACCAAAAAAGGAGGGGCGAAGACGAAGAAAAATGGCAGCAAGAAGTTCCCCATGGTCAAGACTCTCTTGATGGAGGTTTTGGCGTTCGTTTGCCACGACAGTCCTCAGGCACAGGACAAGGTGCGGGAGCTCCATGGGCTTGAATTGGTCTTGTCCAATTGCGTGATCGACGACGACAACCCCTACATCAAGGAGCGGTCGATCTTGTGCCTCAAGTTCCTCCTCCACCAGAACGCAAAGAACCAGGAGTTTGTTGCCCAGCTCGAGGCAAAACAGGTGGTAGATGGCGACGCTCTTCGGGATGCAGGATACGAGGTGTCTATCGAAAACGGTAATGTTGAGCTCAAGAAAGCAGAACCCAAGACAACATGAGACAAAACGGTCCCTCAAGAACAGTTGAAAGTTGCTCCCGAAGATTTGTATTTAAGAAATATAAATGCTTCTGATTAAAGTGATTATTTATGCCTTTGGTTCCTTGGCCAACTCCTCGATGATTGTCTCCTTGACCTTCTCTAATGAAGCCTCCTCGATCAACAAGATCCTCTTCTCCTTGGATGCCAACACCCTCAATTCATCGGGAAGCACGTCTCTGTCGAAAGAGTAGCCTTCAATACCACCCAAGGCTTTGTTGACGACCTCGGAGAATTTGGCTGGGTGTGCAGTGGACAACGAGATGTACTTGACATCCTTTTCGCCAGCCTGCGAGTCTCTTTGGATGAATCTCTGCGTGGTGGCGATTCCAACCGCAGTGTGTGGGTCCAACACATACTTGTCGGAGTTGGCAGTGAAGATCTGCTTGATAGTGGCAGCAGTTTCGGAGTCAGTGACTCTCTCGGAGTCAAAGTCCTCTCTGGCAGCAGCAACAACCTCTTCTGGAGCCGAAACCGAGCCGGTGGCCTTTAACTGCTGCATCCAGCTGTCCAAGGTGGAGCCAGCCTTGAGATCATCGTGGGTCACGTTGTCTCTGATCAAATACCACAACAATCTCTCAAAGTTGGAAGAGATGAGGATATCCATGGCAGGTGAAGCGGTGGCCTTGACCTCGCCGTCCTTCTCATATCTGCCGGACTTCAAGAAACGGTCCAAGATGTCGTTTTCGTTGGTGGCGATGATCAACTTGTCCACAGGCAAACCCATCTGTTTGGCGTAATAGCCGGCCAAGATATCACCAAAGTTACCGGAAGGAACCACGAATCTGGGCTTGATCGACAGACCCACGGCCTTCACCAACAGGAAGTATGAGTGGAAGTAATAGGTGGTCTGAGCCAAGATGCGCGCCCAATTGATGGAGTTGACGGCCCCCACGTGGTACTTCTCGTTGAAGCCTTTGTCTCCAAAGATCTGCTTGACGATATCCTGGCAATCGTCGAACGTGCCCTTCACCGATAAGGTGTGTACATTGGGATCTTCCACGGTGGTCATTTGCTCCTCCTGGATTGGAGAAATCCGGCCTGTGGGATACAAGATGAACACCGACACGTCCTTCTTGCCTCTCAAGCCATAGATGGCCGCAGACCCAGTGTCGCCTGACGTGGCGCCCACCACAGTGATTTTCTGTCTCTTGGATTCGTCACTGATGCCTGCGTTTCTTCTGGTCAAGAAGTACTCGAACAAGTTTCCAACAAACTGCAAGGCCACATCCTTGAAGGCATACGTTGGGCCATGGAACAACTCAAGCAAATACAAGCCGGCCTTCTCGTCGAGAGCCCGTATGGGCGTGACCTCGGGGACCCGGAACGTGGAGTATGATCTAGCAATCAAGTCCTGGAGATCAGCATCGGGGATTTCCTCTTGTGCGATATACTCCCTCATGATGTGGAAGGCAAGTTCCTGAAAGCTCAAGTCCTTCCACTTGGTCAAGAAATCCGAAGGCAAGCGAGGAATGGCCGAGGGCACAAACAAGCCGCCGTCCTTGGCCAAACCCGTCATGATGGCATCCTCGAACGAAACCGCCTGGGTCTCGCTGCTACGTGTTGATCTGTATGCTTTGGAAGACATGTTGAGGAGGAAGAAAATGGGGGTGCCGGATTTCTTCGTGGTGCCGGTCACGTGATTTTTGCGGTCACGTGTGTTGGCGCTCGTTGAGTCATCCCATCCGCACCACGGGTGCAAATCTGCACTCCAAACCAAATTGATAGTGTGTGGGGATTGGTATATGCAGGATTCATGGTCGTCAAATGGTTTTTATTTCAAAAGCGTCTGGAAATATTGTTTATTGGGTCTCGAAATTGATTTCCAGATTGAGACTCACTATGGCTGACTATTGCTTGAATCATGATTGAGTGATCTCGGAGGTACTGGTTTCGCACAGGCTTAAGGCGGCCTTCCGAGACCGTCCGAAGATAAGCAATGGCATTGCACGGAACGAAAGGGCTTGTTCGGCTCCAAAAGTTGTTTATGAGAAACCACTCGGGGTATGGCCAGGAACCCCAAAATCTCCGTGCTCAAAACCCCATATGTCCTCCTTCCCCGCAAAGTCCAGCTACACTGAACGAGCATCGGCTCCAGCTTCTCCAAGACCAGTTCCACAAGTCCCAGATCTCGTACTCGATTGGCTATGGGCTGGGCGTAATCCAGCAAGCAGGTTATGGGGGTGGGGCACAGCCGCAGGTGGACTTGATCCATATCGTGGAAGATCCCATGGCTTTCCACCAAACAAACTCAGTTGCACACCCAAACCACTACTCAGCATTACTCAAGCTTGGGTTCCCAGTCTTGGGCAGTGTGCAGAACATGGGGGCTGGAGTCTACTTCAATCCTTATGTGAAGATGGAGGATACCAATGGAAATACAACGGTAGTGAAGTATGGCGTGGTGGCTCGTCACGTGGTGCTCCAGGACTTGAGGCAGTGGACTTCCTTATACATTGCCGGAAGACTCCACAAGCCAATCAAGCACATCTATGAGCAGGACGACCAACTACGTGCAGCGAACGAGTACAACTTGCACAGTGTGTTTTCGCTAGCGACGCTTCTCTTGGCCAAAAAGACGTCGCACGTGAGCCTAGGCCAGATCTTCGAGAAAATCGCCGCTATTTCCTATATGGGCGATCCCCGCATGTTGGTGGGCGGAGAAAACCCCAACAAGGTCAAGAACATTGTCTCTCGCCAACACTCCATGTTTGAGCTGTTGTATGGACAAGCCATTGCGCTTGCGCAGGAGAAGGGGCTTCTCAAAAAGTGTGGTCATGGCTACGATATCTGCTTAACGCCGAATTCCACCTCCTCTCTCTTGAATAACCTTCCAGGAAACTTCAAGCGACGCTTACTTGCTTCGTACAGGACCAAGTACTCCAAGCAACATATGCAAGACAAAAACGTGGACCGATTTCTCCATCAGCAGGGTTCTATTGAAGATGATAGCCCGTTTTTGCATGCCATCTCTACCGATAAGTATTTACGGTGGACACTACGGAATACCATTCTGGGCATCATTGCGTATCCTGCATTGATCCAATCGCTCAAGGGCATTTTCACAGCCGGCATAGCCAAATCAGCTAAGTACGCATGGGAAAAGAAGATGAAGAGCTTGAAGACTTAAGATGGAGGAATGAGGGGAAGAGGATGAATGAAACGGTGTTATTAACGAAGTATGAAGTCAATCAATGGACCGCGGTCGATTCCGTCACTACACGGAAAAAGTTTTGTCAAGCAGACGAAGCTTGAAGCCCTCCTTTTCCGGGGTTTTGGAGCACCCAAGAAGGTTTTTGGGTACGTTATTTGGCTCGCTCAACTTGCCAATGGACTCCGACAACGAAGGGAGTGTTCGAATGCCGTTGCGTGGATCTGGTGCATTGAAGATCGAGGGCACGGACTCTCCTCCTGTTCTGCTCACGCATGTTGAAGTATAAGGCAAGTCTCTGACGTATGCATACTTGTCGTGGTGCTTATGAGCGGAGTCTTTTTCATGGGCAGCCTGGTCTGGTTTCATTTCTTTGGGGAAGTAAGGAGGCCTGGAGTTTGCTCCATTGAACTGCGAATACAGCAGCGACGCGATCCGGAACTGGGTGTCAATGTTGGACATTTGACGGGTAGTGACAGGCCAGTTCGGCTGCTGGGCTCGGCTCTGCGAAGGGTGGATGTGGCTCATCTGCATCTGCGGCGGGCTCATCATGAAGGGTTGTATTCGAGGGTCAGCGATTTCTGTGTGCCTCATGTGGCCCATTCCAGGCATGGCCATGGGATTGTTTTGCGGAAGAAAACACGAGTCGGCATTGAGGCCCATGGGGTTCTGCAGAGGCAACACGGTGATTTCTCTGGTACCGTTGCTGAGGAAATCGCTGCGGTACACCGACGGGTCCAAGTTGAATTTGAGGAGAATGGGGTCCTGTGAAGGCACTTCGCCACGAAGAATGCCGGACATTCTGTCCTGGGGGTTATAATATGCAATGAGGTGGAGTTTTTCACTTTGTTTGGTGGTGAGCGAGAAACTCTGCTTGACGAGACCATTGGGTTTGATGTTTCGGTCGGTGTCGTGTTCATGGTAGATGAGAAAGGGGCCTTTGACCTTGGACGCCAGCCAGTTTTTCCCATCAGTCCATCGTTTCATGCCCAACTTGGTCTCATTCCACGCATAGATGGAACCAGGGCAAATCAACTTGCGCTCGGCATCGTTGAGGCGGCGCTTGACTTGGGGGAGCACGTCCTGGCGAATGCCTTCGAGGATAAGAAGGGCATCTTTGAGGCCGAGAATGGACCCATGGTATGTTTGGTTGGAGCCCATTATATCCGGAGGAGCACAGTACATCGCGGACAGAGGAGGCGGGGGTTCAATGGTGAGGAAAAGGACGAGAAGGACGAGAGGCTTAGAAAGGAATTTGTTGTCGGGAATCAGAGACGAAATGGACCATTTATAGAGGTAATGGGAGGTCGACAGGTCACAGGAATGAAACAATGGCGAGTGCAGAAAAACACAGGAGAATAGAGAGAGCGAAAAAGGCTACAAACGAAACGTGAATAAGGTTTTCACAAGACAGCATCTAGATATCTGGGCATTATAGCGCATGGCTATTGTTGGAACGGTGCTGCAGAGCGTTCAGGCAAGAAAAGAAACTGAACAAAGGTTTCGCGGGCCAGCTTAATTTAGAATGACTGTCGCAGTTTAATTGCGCATTGCATTGCGTCCGTGATGGGTTGACTGGCCCACCACATGGCTATTCCGTTGCGTTAGGGTGTTAAGAGTGGGAGAGGGGAAGGGACAAGATGAGTGTTGGGGTTTGGGAGGTGGTAATCGCCGCCAGTGTCCAGAGGTGGTGCATGGTTTAAACAATGGCCATGACATCGTGTGATGTGACCTAAGCCATGAGGCGCAAACCATGTGCTACCAAAAAGTACGACAAGTTTTGGAGCTGAAAGTGAAAAGCCCACAAAATAAGCCCATGAGTGACTACAAAGGTTAAAGATGACTATAAAGGTTATGGCAAGGTTATGGCCAGGTTATGGTAAGGTTATGGTAAGGTTACCACCAGGTTATTGCAAAGGTAAAATGGGCTGTGAAAGAAATGGGCTGTGAAAGAAAGAGGAAGGAACGAAGCTAGAAATGGGCTATGGGTGAAAGAAGTAAGCAATAGCCCATAGAGTATGAAGGAATGGGCTATGAAAGGATATTTTTTTTTGGGGGTGGTATTTTGTGCAGGAGCAGAGAAAGCTAAAGCATAAGGAGAGGCAAACAAAAAAAAAAGTACGTTTTCAAAACCCTGTGCCTCGCCTGTTCCGTGTATGGTGCCGTGAATGGAGGAAGCGATTTGTTGAGGGCTCAGTGGATGGCCCAGTTTTCCGGTGCGTCAGGCCACGCGAGAAGTGGCTGCAGGACTCAGCCACCTCCAGACGGTCACGAGTGGTCAGGCAGAGATGCCAAGCCGACCATGGCAGATACGATGATTTACGTTTGGATGGATTAGACGGAAAGCAGAGGCAGCTAAAAAAAAAATATCCAAACAAACTCATTAGGTGGCAGGGCTAGCCAGTTAGGCTTCCAGAAGCTTCTTTAACACTGGCTTTAGACCTCTCGGCTAGAGGCTAAGCTGTCCTTGTTCGTGCAAAAGTTGCGCGATGCAGCCAACGAGAACCCTGCTCGGGCAATGGCAGAAGGTTGGAGGTGCGAGAGGCAGAAAACATGGGGCCAAGTTGTCAGGAAGGCATTTCACGTGGAGGTCTTAGAGGGGAAAGCGAGGGAGACAAATTATGACATGTGCGGACAATGGCTTGATCGGCAAGAGTTACCATGCGAGATTCGTCAGCACGGGATGCAGCCACAGTTAGGGAGGCCTACGAGAGCGAGGCCAGGGAGGCAGAAGCACAGATCAAAGCTAAGTACAGGCGGAAGCACAGATCAATGGCAGAGCACACATTCTTCCAGTTTGATATGGTGGGCTCATGCACGGCTAAAGCTGCACTATAGGGCGGAAAGCGGCAGCACGTGGCGTGCGGCTGCAGGAGCAGTCTATGGCAATATAAGCTCGATCTAAACTCTGAGCTGCACCGATCCGTGGTGAAAACCTTGTGTCATAAAGACTGGCGCAACTTGCGCCGGGCCCTGTGCAGGCCCGGTGCAGGAGCCACGCATGGCAAGCACGGCTATTCTCAATCGCTGCAACTGATGCTCCTGATAGCCAAATTCCGAAAACCACCAAGGTAACTGCGGAATCCGGGCCAGCAAAAGCCCAGAGCCCAACATTTAAGAGATGGCGGATCCAAGGAGTAAAAGCAAATTGCAACTCAAGCCCAAGTTTACAGATCCAAAGGTCAACACCACGCCATAGCCCCCGCCCCCCCCTCCCCCCCCGTCAAAATATTCCAACCGTTATAGGTCACGTATTCTTTGAGATGTGGGGTGGGCCCAGAATCTAAATAGAAATAGAGCTTGATAGTTAGTTCTATTCAAAGCTCTAGTAATATCTTGACCAAAATGATATTCTATTAATAGGTGTGGAGAGTGTGGAGCAATAGTGGAGGAATAGTTTGGTGTGGAGTCAGATGATGACGGTACCGGATTCGGCACCAATGGCCAAATGTTACCCAGTCGTCGTCACCTTATTAAACTTACTTTTATTGCGTGACCGACAAACTTTCCATTGACTTCCACATTCACATTCACATTCACATTCACATTCACATTCACATTTCCTTTCCTTTCCACATTGACTTCCTTTTTCAAACCCACATAACTCTATTGACATTGACCTCATCCTGTTATGCGTGGCTTGAGCGAGCATCACTTTTAGCCCACTCAATTCTGACACAATGCATTGCGGTTGCGCGCTCATTGTGTGCGAATAAGCGCGCCCACCATTGTTGCCCACGAGGCATTTGGCGGCTTGGCCGTGACTTGATTCCGTGCCCATGTGTGGTGACGTACCGTCCATCTGTCTCTATCCATTTGTCTAATCTGTCCATTTGTCTAATCTCTCCGTCTGTCTTGTCCATTTGTCTAATCTATCCATTTGTCTAATCTATCCGTCTGTCTTGTCCATTTGTCTAATCTATCCATTCCTGTCTAATCTATCCATTCCTGTCTTGTCAATTGTCCATTTGTCCATTCCTGTCTTTTCAATTGTCTAATTTTTGTCACCTGTCTGTCCATTTATTAGTGGGAATTGTGGTATGAGAATTAGCATTGCTGGCGTATGGACATTTGCACCCGTACCTCCGCCGCTATCCCTCACTTTTCTGTCTGCCTCACTGTCTGCCTCACTGTCTGCCTCACTGTCTGCCTGTCTGCCTGTCTGCCTCACTGTCTAATCGCACTGGCCTGTATCGACTCCTGCTCTGCCCTTACTTCTCACCCCCACCAATTCCCTCCTCATCTCCCACCACTTCTTCCTACACACACTCAGAGTTGATACCGTTAATATTCAAATCCTTGTCTGTCAATATTCCTTACCTGTCAGAAACTACACTCACTACTATACGTTACAGTTACTACTATACGTTACAGTTACTACTTCTTTAGTCAGTCACTAGCATTCAGTTGTTGACTCTACAGTTTCAGCCGCCGATAATTACAGCCAGTTCCTAATTCTGTTGCAGAGTCACTTTAAAAACTACAGTGGAGTCCGTTACTATAGTCAGTTTAGTCAGTTTAGTCAGTTTAGTCAGTTACTATAGTCAGTTTAGTCAGCTCTACTAAGTAACTACTGATACCACTGAGTCACAGTTATTAGTCTACACTGGCAAATCCTACAGTTCCAGTTTAGTTCAGTTCCAGTTTAGTTCAGTTCCAGCTCAGTTCAGTTCAGTTTAGTTCAGTGTGTTACTATTACCACGATTAGAACTCCATTTCCAGTCACAGTTACAGTTACTGCTTCAACTAACCTACTGTTGTTCAGGTACTACTAAGTTACTACAGTGACTGTCCTTTTTGTTCATTACTACAGTGGCGTCTCTACTTTACTCAGTTCCAGTCCCTACATTACTCAGTTCCAGTCAAGCCTAGTTACAATTACTAGTCATTCAACTACTAATAAGAACTAGTCATTCTGTTACCAGTTACAGTTACAGTTACAGTTACTAGTCTTCAGTTAGTCATACAGCTAGTCAGTTACTGTCAAGCACTTGAGGTTTATAAAAAAGCACTTGAGGTGTATATACTGATAGTGCCAAGCCCAGCTTCCATATCAAGTCTAGTTCTACTGGCTATAAGTTACCTTCTACCGGTTACTATCTAGATCAAGGGTAATCTACTCGATGCCACCAAGAGGATACCACAAGGAGTCAGCCTCCGAGACAGAGGCCAAGTCGGGGGCCACGTCTCGAGCAGCCAATAAGGCCCGGCACGCTGTGGCTGCTGCAGCTCAACTAGAGCTCTTGTCCAAGCACATCCACTCTAATGGCCCAAAGGATAAGCCTCCCGTGGACCCGTTGGATTTTTCGTCGTTTCCTGACACCGCCCTCAGCAACTACAACCGCAAGTACGGCCTCAACCTCCCTCCCATCCAGAGCATCAACGACAACATTCTCCAGTCGGAGATTGGCAAGAAGACATATAGTTCGAGGCGGTCCGCGAGCCAAAATAAGATCTCCAAGCCCGAGTTGGCCGACCATGTGCAGAAGCACTTTCTGCTGTTATCCGTGAAGGAAAATGAGGTGATTTCCAGTTTCTTGTATAAGGTCAAGAACCAGGAGAAAGACTTGAAGTTGTTGTTCTAATGTCTCTGCAGTCGGAAATGAACCTGAATGACCAATTGGGATTGGTCTAGACATGTCATGGTCTAAAATTTGGAGCATTATGGTGAAACTGGCATTATAGAGGGCTATTTGGCTCCATGGATTCGGTGCTGGTGTATACCGGTTCTGGGCCGGTTCTGGTCAATCTTCAGTCTGTATCATGTTTTGATGTGACGTCAACTGGACAGTCCTGCAATTTCTGACAGCCTATTATCCCCATCTGTTCTTCTGGTCACAGGTGTACAGCATACTCTCTGTCCAGGATACATTTTCATACTCATGTTCTCATGTCTCACGGGCTCATTTTCTTATGTTAAAGCCAGGACACTTCCTTGGTTTGTGTGGTTTGATTTATACAGACGGTTTCTGTTCTTCAATGCTATTGCTTGGATCTGTTGGACTCACCTACAGCGATATAAGACACTTGGGTACTTGGCTTGGGTGGAGAAAGACAAGCTCTGAATGAAATTCTCCTGTTGCCACATCCACTGCAAAAGAGCATGGACTTTTTGGTCCCATAATATAAGGAACTGTCTGGTGTGTCGCATGAGAATCATAACGAATCTCTGGTCTATGGTATGGGATTCTGGCCCTAAATTATTGTATCAGAGAAGAGGTTCGAATTATGGAGATCTACATTATCCACACTCATTTATGCGTGTGCAGAGGTCAATGGACACGTGATTCCGAGGAGTAGTTGTCACGGCCACTCATCAAAACTATAATGAGAAGATGACTCATAATGAGACGCTAATGATCTGCTCCAATGAAGGTGCTCAGAATCTGTACTGCGTCTTATTACGTCTGAATTGGTAGGTCGAGATTACAGGTCTATGGAGTCTCTATTGGAGTCTGTAATGTGCAAGTTGTTCCTTAGGATTAGAGTCGAGCTCAAGTTGACTTAAGAGTTAGTGAAGTCCAAGAGTGTACCAAGAGTGACCCAAGAGTGACCAACACTCATGTGATACAAAGTTCTGGGTTTATAGTGAGATTCTGGTTGAATAGATTTTACAATTTAGACTACAAATGATTGTCCACTATAAACTCTATTGTTTATGGTTCCTTCAGAATTATCAATGACCATTTAGAAATATTCATTTTAACAGAACGAGAATTCAACTAGACACGTTATGAGCCGCGCACGATACCGTTTATGTGCAGTACCGACGCGTTATACACCTACGCTACGCACTAACTAACCATACCACCATACAAGCACCATCCATGAAAGCCGCCACCATCGCCGTACATTGGCATGATGACAACCATCCCATCTACTCGCTTGATTTCCAGCCGCGGGCCAAAAATAGCCGCCAGCTCGCCCGCCGTCTAGCCACAGCTGGAGGTGACAATAACGTCCGCATGTGGCACGTGCAGTACCCCAAGAACGAAGGGGAAATCGCCATAGAGTACCTCTCCACGCTCCGAAAACACACTCAAGCAGTCAATGTGGTCAGGTTCGACGCCAGTGGCAGTATGCTTGCCAGTGGAGGCGATGACGGGTTGTTGGTGATTTGGGTTCTTGCCGATAAAATCATCCTGGAGTTTGGGCACCAGGACGACGAGGTGCAGGAGTCGTGGGTGGCCCGATATGTGTACAATACTAGCCTGGAGATCTATGACTTGGCATGGGCCCCTGATTCCCTGCATATAGTCACCGGGTCCATGGATAACACGGCCAAAATCTACCTGGTGCAGGCGGGGCAAGTGAGTGAGTTGGCCAACCACACGCACTATGTGCAGGGTGTTTCGTGGGACCCATTGAACGAGTATTTGGCTACACAAAGTGCTGACCGTTCCGTGAGTGTATATAACTTGGGTATGGACTCCAGTCCCAGTCCTGCCTTGCTTGGTAAGGCCTGCAGGGCAGAGTTGCCCATGGGCAAGATATCCAAAACGGTGGGGTGTTCTACCGGTCTGGAGCTTGAGCGCACCAAAAAGTCCACGGTCCTTTACCATTCGGAAACTCTCCAGTCGTTTTTTCGCCGCCTAGCGTTTTCTCCGGACGGCAGCATGCTTCTCACGCCTCTGGGAGTCTTTAGGAACCAAGAGCGAGAACGTGGGGAGGAAAAGAGTGAAAGGGATGGAAGGGATGAAAGAGACATTCAAGTGAATGGTGAAGAGAAAGGTGAACAGGGACATTTTAACGAAAACAAGCTGCAGGAGGAACAAAAGGTGAAGGAGGAACAGAAGGAAGAAATTAAGGAAGAAATAAAGGGGAAGGAGGACCAGAAAGGGAAGGAGGAAAAAGGTGATGGAGACGATGGCCCTACGTCTCTCAACACTGTCTACATCTACACTCGGTCTGGGCTCAGTCGTGCTCCAGTATGCCATCTTCCAGGACTAGCGAAGCCAGCCATCGCCATTTCCTTCAACCCCAACAAGTACAAGCTCTCGGGCCAGAAACCCGTTTTTCAGTTACCCTACAAAATGGTGTTTGCTGTGGCTACGCAGGACTCGGTGCTTCTATACAGCACAGAGCAGTTGCAGCCATTGGGAATGGTATCAAATCTCCATTATTTGACCATCACCGATCTTTGCTGGGAGAGAGACGGGCTGCTGATATTGGTGTCTTCAGCAGAAGGTTTCTGTTCGGCCATTATGTTTGAGCCCGGGACTTTTGGTTCATTTGTTGATGCAAGTGAAACAGATTTGAAACCTGAAACAACAGAAATGAAATGCGAAACGAAAGAAACAAAATCTGAGACAGAAGTTAAGTCTGAACCAAAATCTGAACCAAAATCCGAGGCAATAGTGTCTGCTTTTACTGGCCCAGGATTGACTCCGGGTAAGAGTGAAACTACTGAAACAATATCTACTGCTGCACATGTTGCAGCCGATACAAAATCTATCATTGATGCTAGAGAATCCACCAAAGTTGATACCAAAGATGCAACCGAAGGGGCCGTTGTTCATGACCCAAAGACTCTGGAGAGCACACAGAGCCAGCACGTGACCAGTTCAGGTGGGGCCCAGAAAGAAGCAGTCAGCAATGGAATGATCACACAATCGATTCTTGACCAGTTCAAGGCAAATGCCTTCGTTCCTGTGTCAGTTCCTTTTCTGCCTATGGCTCTTTCTCTGACTGTTTCTCTGACTATCTCTGTGTCTCTGACATCAGAAACGGAGGGGACCAAACGCGCAGCTGAACCAGAGAACCAGCCAAAGAAAAAACGCATCACCCCCACCCTCGTTGAGAAGCGTGAATAATCATATAGTACCCATTATATTATTAATCAGAGGCTTCCATAGGCACCCACCATTGGTCTGACTATTGAAGCGCAGGTTCGGTAAGAGTCTTCTCAAGTCTCTTTCGGGCCTTCAAGATCATCTGCACCTTCCTGTTATGTAAGGAATTAGCATCCTCATCATCGTCGTCCATGACTCCATTTTCATCTGCCTTGGCCATGACCTCCGGTGTAATATCGTACCTTTCTAGTAAGCTAAAAGAACCTCGGGGTTTCAGAGCAGTGGCCGGGCGGCTCTCACGGGCATTGGCAGAGTGGCTGGCTGCAGACTCCCCCGGAGGAAACGGCAAGCTGCCCGTCTCCATATAAGCATTCACAGTATCCTCGACATTGCCCGTTCTCTCCAAGCTGTACACGATCTGAGACCTCGTGAGCTGTGGCCCGATGGCCTGCACAATCTCCACCATTGAATCGGAGACCTGGCGGCGAGGAGTCCGTCTGGAGCGAGCCAGAGCAGTGGCGGAGTCCATGCCCAGCGACGACGCGTGGGTATTGGCCGGATCTGGGATGTTGAACTCTTCAGGTACCGACTGGGGTATCGGCGTGATGATCCACCGCAACACAAGGAACGTCAAGGCCAACACGGCCACAAACACGAGTGTAGAAGTATCCATTGGTGAGAGAATAAGCTGGAGTTCAACTGCGCGTAGATATACCCTGATGTATGCAGGTGCACCAGGCCATCAAGTATGGAGTAGGGAAATATAGGGAAATATATGGAAATATATGGAAATAAAGAATGTGGTTTGTGGAAGGAGTGGGGAGTGGAATGGAGCTGGGGTAGATTTTGCAGGATGACTAAAATAATGGGGCATGGTCTGGAGATGTTCTATATGCAGGCTTCCGAATAAAGTGGGTCTAATTATCAAGTCTATTTAGGTCATACAATCAAAAGTGAATTTATCCATCATTTGAAAACAAACTAGTCTTTAAAATTATCATATATATACATAGAGCCATAACACACTCAACAAACATGTCATACCTGCACATAGACCTGGACATATCTATATATGGTCTACCTAGATCTACACTACTTAACTCTAACTATTTAATATCAAATGTGTCTTTGTCTATCTTATGTATAAATGAATGACTAGGTGATTCTATGTATCTCTGTCTCTGTCTCTGTCTCTGTCTCTGTCTCTGTCTCTGTCTACTTCACCATCATCCAACCATCCAATGCCACAATTTTCAGGAACAAAAGTGTCGAAACTTGGATCTAGACAGACAGTTTTTTACATGCTACGTATAGTAGTGTAGTGTAGTAGTATAGTATAGTGTAGTACAGCATGGGGTAGTAGTGTAGTATAGTGTAGACTACTGTATAGTATAGTATAGACTACTGTATAGTATAGTATAGACTACTGTATAGTGTAGTATAGACTACTGTATAGTGTAGTGGTGTAGATGATTTATTTGTCTGATTCGTTGACTAAGAATTGACTCAGGTAGTCAACTTAAAGTCTGTATACTGAGTCAGAATTAGTCGGCCTATTGAGGTTTATTTTTTTTTCCAGGCTTTGAGGAGATCAGAACCATTTCTTGATTATGAGCTCGTATTTGAAAATAATGTAATTCTCCAGATTTTTTTAACGCACATGATATGCATTCATATAGCATTCATAGTATTCATGGACAGAAAAATAGTGTTGCGCGTTCTATAAATTTCGCATCAACTGGAACCACTCGTGAGTAAAGTGAGCCTCATAAATCACCCTCATAAATCACCCTCATAAATCACCCTCATAAATCACCCCTAAAAAAAGTAAATCACCACCAAAAATCACACCTAAAAAAGGAAATAAAAATGACTTACCCCCAAAAATCGTCACTTTATCTGTCTATATTAAATATACTGGAATTTATTCTGATCAAAGTGTACAATTTCTAGTTTCTTCCTCCTGAACCATCCAATTATGAACCACTGCTCTTCTAATGAGAATCGCTTTTTACCCTCACTTTTTACCCTCACTTTTTACCCTCACTTTTTACCCTCACTTTCTGCCCCTTCAACGGTTGGACAATAAGGATAGACGGCTTAGACAGCTTGGATAGACAAGATTTACAGCACTATACAAAGAATTGGTTTAGTTTTTTTTTTTTTCTTGTGTCCCCTGCATAACAAAGTAGAGGAGTATCAATGGCTTTAGTATCAATAACTTTAGTATCAATAACTTTAGTATCAATAACTTTCGCATCAATAACTTTAGTAGTGCACATACACTCACCACAAGTGCGTAATCAACCAGTAAGGTCAGTCAGTAGGTATAAATCATAAGATAGAATGAATATAATATATAATATATAATATATAATATATAATATAAATATCATAGGTTAAGATTATAAATAAAAGGAATTAATATATCGTTAGGGGTTTTTTTTTCAGTAGATTGTGGTGAACATTATTATTTTCATTCGTGCGCGGCCCATCTATTGTTCATTTCTCAATGTCTCTTGTCTCTGTCTCTTGTCTCTTGTCTCTGTCTCTTGTCTCTTGTCTCTTGTCTCTTGTCCATTTCTCAAAGTCTCTGTCTCTTTGTCTTGTCTTTGTCTTTATCCATTAGTCATTTGCCATTTTATTGTCTCTTCTTTTCCTCTACTCGATTTTATTTTTACTGCTTATGTACATGACCTTGACTCTATTGTTGTGCCCAATGGGGTAGTGCCCAAGAATCAAAAGTAGCATGTGGAGTAAAACTCTGAACTGACTTTTTAAACCCCAAATATTTGATAATTTTGAAAAAATGACCTTGGAGTACCCAAAAAAAAAAAAATAACCTCTGGTGCCAAATATCCATTTTGTTTGGGTGTTAAAATTAGCATGCCTTTTTTTTTTTTGCCTTTTGCCTACTGACCTGTGACCCTGTTTTTTGTATGAGTGACCAGTCTGCGAAACCACCCACTATTGCCAAACTGATGCGGAAGTGACCAGCCATGGAATACAATTGGACCCCAAAAATCGAATTCACTTTTTAGAGAAAAATGAAACACATGGTTGTTTTGGTGGAGTTTCAGAGACTAGGATGAACCAAAAAAAATAAAAAATTATTGGCGTTTTTGGATGTTGGCTTGATGCCCCACGCTGAAACGGCTGTGCGCACGTGACCTTATCATCAGTATTCACGCACCTGGCTTAACTCCTAACTACTGTTCCACTCACTACCCTACCTCCTACCCCTTCTACCCTTTTTTTCTTCTACCCCTTCTACCTTACCTACCCCCTCTAATAATCTCAATACTAATACAATGGCCAGAAAATCAAACTACGACAACTTCACCCTTGTGGACAAGCACGGCATCTTATCCACAGATACCGAGACCGACAACGAGCTGGAGTATACAGAAATGGAAGATCCTGAATCCGAGACTCGCTCCCATCCGCCACCCGCAGCCTCATCTTACCTGAAATACTGCTCCAAGTACTTGCTGTTCACCGATAACAATCCCACCACGGCTCATGTTGTGTCCCACTTTGCTAACATGCTTAAGGAAGCAGGATTCGAATATAAATCCGAAAAGCAAACCTTTGGTATCCCCAAGAAGGGCGGTAAGTTCTTTACCAAGCGCAATGGCCAATCTTTGGTGGCGTTTGTGGTGGGTGCCAACTGGCGGCCTCTGAAAGGAGTGGCGGTGGTTGGCAGCCATGTGGATGCACTTACTGCCAAGTTGAAGCCGGCCTCCATCAAAAAGACGGTTGAGGGCTACCACTTGCTAGGAGTCGCTGCCTATTCTGGCACCCTCAACCATTTATGGTTGGATCGGGACTTGGGAATTGCAGGCACAGTGTTGTTCAAAGACGGAGACAAGGTGCACTCCCGCTTGGTGTCGTCTGGACGACATGCCGTGTGCCGAATCCCTTCTTTAGCCCCACACTTTGGAACAGCTTCGGCCCCATCGCCCTATAATAAGGAAACACAAATGGTTCCTGTTATGGCAATGGGGACCGAACCCACTGCTACGTCGGAAGAGAAGGCTGCACCTCTTTACGGGAAACATTCTTTGGCGCTCCTACAGTACGTTGCCAAGCTTGCACACGTGAGCGTATCGCAGATTCTCCTGCTAGACTTAGAGTTGTTCGATGTTCAAGGTGCCACCAGGGGAGGACTCAACAATGAGTTCATCTATGCTCCTCGCATCGACGACCGTCTATGCTCATTTGGAGCCATGCATGCGTTGGTCGAGCATGCGTCCAACATCAATTTAACCGAGTGGGATGGCTTTTCCATTGTGCTTCTTGCTAATCATGAGGAAATCGGGAGCGGGTCACGCACGGGGGCCAAGAGCAACCTCCTCAATTCTGTGGTGGAGCGCGTGTTGCTGGACCGACACGTGGGCAGCTCGAGTTTGCCGGTGGTGTATGCTAATTCAGTGATTCTATCTGCAGACATGACCCATGCCTTCAACCCTAACTTCAAGGAGGCATACTTGGCGGACCACGCACCGACTCTCAACAAAGGACTTACGATCAAGATGGATGCAAATGCTCGAGTCATGACGGATCTGGTGGGCGTGGTTCTCCTCACGCAAATCGCCAACGAGAACAATTTGTCGTTACAGCAATTCCATGTTCGAAACGATAAGCCTTCGGGCGGCACCATTGGCCCGATGTTGGCAGTGAACACAGGAGCCCGGGTCATAGACGTGGGCATGCCTCAGCTCAGCATGCATAGCATACGAGCATCTACGGGGTATAAGGATGTGGGGCTTGGCGTGGAAACCTTTTGCGCCTTTTTCGACCACTGGAGACAGACTCTAGACAATATCAAATGCAGTTAGTCAAGGCAAGTGTGAAGTTCAGTTTGTCTAAGTGTCCATCCAAGCCTGTTCCATTGGTCGTGTACTGCATCATGCACAGCATTATCCCGAGCGATGACGAAACAGGCTGCATGGTTAGGAGAGACTTGTATAGCGGCACGGGAGCGGCCGACCCCGGGCTCATGAACATACTCGGCTTAATGACCTCACTGACGCATAAGCGCCAATAAACGGGCCGTAAACGTAAAAATTGCTCGCACCGTTGCTGGCACCGTTGCTCGTACCGGTGCTCGTACCGGACCTCGTACCAGAGGAAACAAGGAGAAAAAGACAATTGGGTGGTTGCGAGCCTTGTTCGCTCTTAATTGACGCGGTGCCTCGAAATGATTTCCATACAGGAATGACGACACATGCACGCCTGTTTACCTCTACAATGCAATGCAGACCTTTTCACTTAGGAATGTTAGGTTTCTGTATTAATTGTCAAATACCATTTGTCTTCTCTATACACACCTCTCTATGCAGTCATGACACAATGACTATACAGACACGACACATTTGATGGTTCAGTCTTACACTTCACGACTCAAACCCAATGGTCGTCAATATATGCATTGTCTCAAGCAATCACCATAACCCCTTCCGCAACAGTATTCGTAAATCATCATTTCTCCACCAAGTAGTGGAGCATCTCTAGCCCGCTAAAGCGACGAAAGCATGGAGAAAAGCACCATGAGACACATGACAAGCGAACACTTGGACGCAGGCACTTGCATTCCCAGACTAACAAGCGAAGTTTCTGACAGAGGCGACAGCAGAGTTGAACTAGAGGAGTTTGCCGTTTGGGTGTCGTTTCCCAACGACAAGTAAATAGACTGGTGATCTTCCAGACCGGAATCGCCCAAATACGTCAGCTGTGGCGAAGCCGTGATTTGTTGAAGATCCAGTAGGAGTGCTACCGAGGGGGAGACTGTAGCAAGGGTAACATCGGAATCAAGCATAAGAGACATGGCTAAATGAGGGGGTTTTAAAGGAGGAGGCCGGTTAGCAAAAAGGGGCGGAGGAGGTTAAATGCGGAAGATCAAATGGTGTAGATCGCGACGTTAGAAATAGGGGGATCTGCCGAATATATATAGATGGCAGCCGGTGAGGTGCGCTGACAGGTACAGGGTTTCAGGTACGTTTTAGGCGGCAATGAGGCCTGCAGAACGCGCCCCGTGGAATGCATGAGCATCTGTTACCCCTGGCCAACATGCCGGTTCCACGCACATGAAGAAGACATGGGGAATTAGGATGATGTTTCAGGGTTTGCCGAAATCTGCCTGTGAAAAGGAGCATGCGGCCATCTGTTGATTGCCTGGGTACTTGGAAGAGGGCGACAATCATGGTGGTAGACGCGGGCTGCGTAGAGTCCGTCAACAATAGTGCTGTATATAGAGTATAATGAGCCGAGGATAGAGGATGAGGTCGATGCCAATAATGTTCGGCAGCTATAATTAACTGTGACGACAAGCTTCTTCGCACTACACAATGGGGGGTTTTGACGATGTGCGGATACTGTGGCTTCTACAAGGCTATTGTTAGGTATTGTGGCTATTGTTACGCTATTGTTGTCGTTTGTTAGGGTATTGTTAGGTTAAGCGATTTTCTTTGGTTTTTTTCATGAAACGGTTTATTCTTGGAGTTGCGGATGTGGACATGCATTGTATGATTGGTACATCAGCTGAAACTACGAGATGCTGGTTTCATGGGGTATTGCTGGGATACTACATATACACTAGTAGGCTTACATTCTTGGGGTGAAACTATAAGCTTGGCTTTGCTGGACCCCCTGGCGTAACTTGCAGAGCGCCTATCTGGGTCCATACGATGTTGACATCACCTGACATCGTGAAGCCACTGCGCATTCGCGTTCGTTGCGCGCCTTGAAGATCTTCGCTGGGACCGGTAGTAATATGCACATCTTTCTCACAGCCAATGAAAAGATTGAGCAACTGCCAAAAGCATATTGCTTTCCAGTTCCTCTTGGTAGATGCTTTCCAGATAATTATGGCAGTTGTTTTCCAGATAATTATGGCAGTTCATTTGGCAGTTGGTTTTTCTAGTTGCTTGTCTTCAGCCACTCACCATTGGTATCACTTTAGTATGAACGTTGTCGGTTAGCTCAATTTGTCGTTTATGTGCAGCCGCGCCGCACTCGCACTTGGCCTTTCAATGGGCCGATGCTTATAGCTCTCAAGCTTGGTCATCAAGTGCCTCGTAGTCTGGGCCTTGCTTTTTCCGGAAGATTCGTGTCCAGGACTGAGCTGACATCTTCTTCTTGTAAGCCAAGATTTTCTCCACCGAAGGGGGATCCACCGCAGTGTCGTCATGCGAAAAGTCCGATGCCACCGGCTTGAGGTATTCAGTGGGTGCTACTGCTGGAATGACCGGGTTTCCTGTAATGAGTCCCTCGGTCTCCACCCGCATGGACGATGGGTTCCGGGCCATTTGCGCTGCGCTGCGCCGGTTAGACAATGAGGCCTCTTGCGTAGTGTCTGGCGAGATGACGCTCGTATTGTTTCTCTGCAGAGCCGAGTCAGTTCCGCCGTAGCTGGTGCCTGAGTTGTAGCCCGAGTGGAACGAAAAGACCGACGAGCTATCATCAAACACTGACCCCATCTCCTCCAACGTCAAGCCCTTGGTCTCGGGGAACAAAAAGTGGACGCACAAAAATGAAAACACACACGAAGTGGCAGGAATCAAGTATGTTTTCCATTTGATCACGTCCAACAAAATAGGCGTCATCTCGCCCACAACAAAGTTGAAGAGCCAGTTCGTCGCGGTGGAGGCCGCAGCACCCTTGGAACGTACCAGGTTGGGAAGCACTTCATTCATCATCCATGGGATGGGGCCCCAACTGGCACCGAATGCTGCATTAAAGATAATCACAAACGTCACCACCGTCAACGGCGTCCAGGTGTCATCCAAGAATAACGAGTAGGCAATAATATAGAGCGAGATGGCCATTACCACTGCACCTGTCAACAACAATGGCTTGCGGCCCCACGAGTCCACGAGGTACCATGGAGGGATGGTACTGGCAATGTACACCAAGGAGTTGATTCCCGTCATGAAAATGGCGGAGCGGCCCACCCAGCCTGCGCTCTCGAAAATCATAGGCGCATAGTAGGACACGATATTGATACCGTTCAACTGCGCAAACATCTGGGCAAAACAAGCAATCGACAACCGTTTGGTATAGCGTGTGAATAAGTAGCGGTACGAGCGCTCTCCACCCTCGACTCTCTGGATCAACACGTTCTCCTTGATTTGACGGAACTCAAACTTGGCCACTTCATCCTCAATGATTCCGTCTGCATACAAGTCGCTAATCACAATCATGCCCTCGATGTCATGGTCATGGTCCAACAACCAACGAGGCGTCTCCACAATAAGGAAACTACCCCCAAAAAGCAAAACACCCATGACACATTGAACAAACAAAGGAGCACGCCACGACCAGTCATTTTGCAAATACGAGAATGCATAGTCCACCCAGATACTGGTGGAGTACCCCACAATATTGCCCGTGAACTCCAAGCATGCATAGAAGCCCCGGTCCGAGGGGGGAGAGATCTCCGCTTGGTAGCAGGGAATGATGGTGGTGAGAAAACCAATGGCAATTCCCCCAATCAAGCGGCCAGCGCCGAGAACAAAGATATTGGGCGAGGTGGCCTGAATCAAGCCACCCACCACGAAAATAAAGGAGCCATAACGGATGGTCTTGCGGCGGCCAATCTTATCGCCAACCTTGCCTGCCTCAAAAGATGAGAAAAGAGCGCCGATCTCCAAGATTGCGATCATGGTGCCCACAGCAGCGGGGCTGGGGTTGTTGTAGTAGTTCTTGAAGTAGACGTTGGTCAACAACGACGACATAAGGCCCTGCTCGAAGCCAAACAAAAACACGCCTAGCGACACAAAGATGGATGTGAAGTTGAGGAGCGCCTTCCCCACGAGAAAGGAGTCTATTACCTGGTGCAGCATGGTAGCGGTGTAGTTGATGAAGGATCGGAAATCAACAGGGGTCGCGGAGACGACCAGGGACGGACTGTATAGTGCTCCCTCGGCGGCTTCAGGGACCAATTAAAGCAACCAGAAAATAAACATCCAATCCAACATAGAAGAGAAATTCGAAGACCCTTTAAAAAAACGAATAGTAATTGCAATTTCTTAGTTTGGTAGTTTGAATCACGTCATGGCCGTGGCTTGGACATTGTGCAGTCTTGTCGATAGAGTGCGGCAATCGAATCGTGAGCAGCAGGAAAATAGTGGGGGAAAGACGGGGGACTCGTCCTTTAAGTACACCGGTGACGCGGAGCGTGTTTCAGAAGTCGCCACCGCTTTGTGTCCGAAAAACATTCTGTGGTACATGTGCATGCATTGAATAGGGGGTTGGGAAAAGGAGGTGATTTACGTTTCAGGATATTTGCAACCAACGCATGGCTAGCGTTGTGGGTACAGGGTACATGGCCGATTACAGTGGGTAGGGTGCAGGAAGAGTTTAGTTCAAGGCTGCTAACTAATAGATACATATACCAAGGCTACTAACTAAACAACACAGATACCAAGGCTACGTAACCCTGTAAAGATCGACCAGGGTTAAATGATATACAGGCCAGGATCTCATTGTGCAGGACAATAGAAAGCTTATTTGGATACAATAGTGTCTCGAGACCCAATGTAGCAGCAGATCCTTGATAATTGAAGAGGTAACTTCTTCTACATTCACATTCATATACATAATCATTGTATTAGCTTCTAGAATTAGTTTCTAATGGTTATTCGAAATTTTAAATTTAAATTTTTGTTGCTTACAACAACATGGCACCAGCAAGGGCAACGGCACCAGCAGCCAAACCAGCTTGAGCAGCACCGGCCTCGTAAGAGGACACACTTGGGGCAGGGGTAGGAGTGCACACAACACCCTCGTCACAGGAGGTGATGGTCACCAAGGTGGAGTGGGAGTGCACAACGGTTCCGTTGGCAGCTGGGGCTGGGGCTGGGGCTGGGGAGGAGACAGGAGCAGATGGAACTGGGGCAGTGGATGAAGGAGTCTCACTAGGCTCAACAGGGGCTCCAGCAAGGTACAAGCTGATCTTGATACCACTGTCACATGGGGTTGTGCTGACCTTGTAGCTGTTACCGTTAGGGCAGGCAAGGAAGTCAGTACCATCGTAGTTGAATCTCAACTTACCATCAATGACACCAAAGTCCTTGGAGTGGTCTTCAGTGGAAAGGGAAAGGGATCCAGGACCGACAATCACCTCCTTACCTTGAGCCTCAAGGTAGCCAGAAGGCTCGTGCAAAAGGAAAGAACCGATTTCACCATCATTGAGGAAACCAAGAACACCATCGTTGTCGATCAAAAGGTTGTAGTCGAAGTTTTCACCACGACCAACAAGAGAGAAGGTCTGATCGGCGGAGACGAAAGCGGCGAGCGAAAGAAGGGCAGTTAAAGCGAGCATTGTGAATTGATAAATATTAAAGAAGAAAATAAATATGAGAGGGGTTCAGCGTGCCTTATATAGTTTTTCGCTTGCTGCTGAACATGATGCAATAAGACCATGTGGAGTGTTGTCTGCTATTCATAGCGACACAAGAGCTGGTGCATATGCAAGAGGGTCTTCTATTAATAGCCCTTCGAGGCTGCATATGCTTGTGCACCAAGACTCATGCAAGAAGAATGCGCGCTGCACGTGGCACCACGAACCCTTCGGTCTTCCTGCTGATTCTGGAAACCGCCAGCCAATGTCAACAGGTAGACAGACAGAAAGACAAGCAGACAGACAGAAAGATGAGGACAGAAGACAGACGAGGACAGAAGACAGACAGAGATAGAGACAAAAGACAAACTTGGACAGGGACAGAAGATACAGACGAGACAAGTTAGACACACAGAATTAGACGACAAACAGAAGCCATTACCAGCGCGTCAAACACCCAAGACTACCAACCAGAAGAAAAAGACAAAAATAGAAGGTTACAGTGCAGATAGGTGTAGGCCATGGTCATACCGAGAGTGGAAGAGTGGCCGGGGAATTTTGTGGCTGGTGTGGGGATCCGAGGGGGTTCACGCAGGTCCGTGACCAGGGCCCCATGCGACCTGGCCGTTCGGACTGCATACAGGGTGGCTTGCATTTAAGCGCCCGCACGGTTTCTTTCCCCTTCTATATGGTCGATCATCCTGCACACACATCTACGATTATTTCGCTGGAACAAAAAGTGCTCAACCAGCGGAGGCTGCACAAGCGACCAGGACGGCTAAACAATTTCTGTCAATTTCTGTAAAATTCAATGGAGCGAGCTTCCAGCCATGACTATTCAATGTCTCTACCAAATTAGGCAATCAATTAAACCAAATGAGGCAATTTCAACGGTTTGCCAATTCTGTCCAATCAAACCTGTCAAACCTGTCAAACCTGTCCAATGTAATGGAAACACCCGCCAATTCGTCCAGTCAAATCTGTCAAACCTGTCCAATTCAGCCAAATCAAATTACCCAATCTGTCCAAACAATTTTGTCCAATTAATTCTGTCCAAACTTTTCTGTCCAATGCAAAACTTCGGTGAGCATTTTACTTTACTATAAGTATTTTTCGTGCTCACTGAGAGATGGGTGAGGTAGACTACTACACAAATTTACGGTACTCTGAAACAAAATTACGACACACTGACCCAATTACGAACTCTGAAACACATTTACGAAGTTCTGAAACAAAAATTATGCAAGTATACGAAGTCTTGGTTTCAGAGACGTTTCAGAAACAATTTGAAGTTGCCTACGGTGAAATTGGCCGCGAAGAATTTTTGCTGCAAGCGAATTTACTGGTGCGCATAGACCATGAGCAACCCAAAACAAGGGTGTTTTTTCTGGAAATTACAGCCAATTTCCTGGAAATTTCCCAAATTAAATAAATTTCTTTACCTAATTTGGGATGTGCCTGTATATAAGGCGTTTCATATTCTCCATACTTGTTTTTTTTTTGGTGGCGGCTTGCGGTGTCTTGCGGTGTCTTGCGGTGGCTTGCGGTGGCTTGAGCGAACGGCGTAAACTTTGCATCTCAAATCTACTCAACTTGTGTCCTGCATACAAGGGTGTGTATGGAAAAGTGGGGCTTTGTTTATTTTAATTCTATAAAAAACTCGTCTTCAATATCGGCCTATAAACGTGCGAGGGCTCATAACATTTGTATGCGCGGATTCATAACATTTTTATGTGCAGGTAAAAACATTTATATGCGCGGGCTCACAACATTCTTATGTGCAGGCACATATTCTAGCACCAGTTGCATTCTTGCCAACATCTTTGCATTGTTTAAATTTTATTTAAGCTCATTTCAATTAAACTACAAGACTGCATACTAGATATAACTGTACATTAGAAATATAAAAACTAACGTGTCTACAACAACAAAGCTCCAGCAACGGCAAAGGCTCCAGCAGCCAACTTGACTTGTGCTGCACCAGCCACTTGAGGAAGAATGGAAGCAGGAGCTGGCGATGGGTGGCAGTCCACACAAGATGTAACAAGCGTAGAGCAGTCGTCACACACTGGAGTTGGGGCTGCGTGAGCTGGAGGAGCTGGAGTAACGCACTCCTCATCACATGGCACAGTGGTAGTGCACTCATCACAAGGCAAAGTGGTCTCGTCACATACGGTCATCACGTAGGTGGTGCACTCCTCATCACAAGAGGTAATGGTCACCAACGAAGTGTGAGTCTGGGTCACAGTGGTGTTTGCCCAGCCACTAGAAATGGAGGATGGAGCTGGGTCGACAGAAGTAATGGTCAGTTCAGCTGAGACCATGGCAGCAAGCGAGAGAAGGGCAGTAAAGGCAAGCATTGTTAATTGACAGTGAGGAGTTCTGAGTTCTTGCACTTGAAGGTTCGGGGAGTTACCTTCTTTTATAGGCCGACTGGAACGACTCCAACCCGTAGCAATAACAAATAACGCCATTCTCCAACACAAACAGACTGCATGCTGACCAGTTCTTGAGTGTTTCTCAGAAAGTCAAAAGTCCATTCCTTCATATAATCTGCATAACCATTGTCTCTGGACTCACCAACGCCATCGATTCCACGTTTATTCATGTTATCCGCAGGATCGTATGATTCTCGCCCGACTCATAGAATTTCACTCTAAAGTCAACAACTAGTGCTAGCCCGAGACACACGCCTATATGCAAACAATAGGCCAATTCGAGACCACAATGCAATCACTAGCGAACAATAGTGTCACCATAACAATAACATTGCTAAAAAAAACAATCCACCCCACAAGTCGTACGATTGCTGTCAATGCCAAAGTAGATTTGATCCATTGTTCCATGCGTGTTCAAAGTGAGTCAAAGTATTCACGATCGTCCAACCAGCCATTAAAATGGGGTTGTGTCAAATGCACTGGATGAAATGTAAAGCGCCAAAAGAAATTGTAGGGTCATAAAACGCCATTTTCAACGACCATGAAATGCCATTTGTTTTGGAAAAACAAGGCAGTCTGCAGGAAGCCATCGAAGAAAAAGCAATTTTCAGAAACTTCCACACTGAAAGTAATTTCAGAAATTTCACAATAATGGCGATTTTCCAAATCTCCATAACGCCATTTTCAAGAGAAACCTTAAAGTTTATTTTGAGAATGGCGCCATATTCTAGTACTCACAACAATGAAGCGCCAAAAATAGCAAAAGTCTAAAAAAAAGCCAGCTTAGCGAATATTGTTCAAGCGAGAACTGTTAAGATGCACATTAATATCCAAGCGGTCAGCATCCTCCTCAATTTTCTTCAAGCGGTCGTTCTGAGCATCGACTTCTTGACCCATGAGGTTGGCCGTGTGCTTTAACTTCTTGGAGAAATTGGAGATCTGGTCCAAGTTGGAGGCCAACTCCTTCTCCATCTCATCGTCCTCCAGGTCGGCCTCAATCTGGTAGCGTTTGGCCTGCTCGAGGTGCTTCTGGCCCTGGTACTTGTTGTGCAATTCGGAGTTGGCTGAGTTGCTGGTGATGCCCTCCTTGATCCGCTGCTCACTGGCATACATGCCCAGACGGTTGGTATCACGAAGATACTTTTCCTGCATCTTGTCCGCCTTGAGCTTCAGTTCCTGCTGGCGCAAACGGGACTTCTTATTGAAAGGGTTGCCGGTGGCAGGCACAAAGATGGAGCGGTTCAAGCGGCCCAACTCCTTCACCTTTTCGTCTGCAATCTTGGTCTGCGTATCGGCCAACAAAAGGTTTTGTTCTGCATTGTAGATACGTTCCGATTGGGAGCCTAACATTCCAAGCGTATTGGAGCCCGAAGCGTCGGCCTCCTGGGCCATGCGCAAGGTGTTCCGGGTCAGAGCCAAGGACTCCTGTTTAGTGAACCGGATATCTTGTTTGATGGCCTCCACCTCCTCTTCCTCGGAGTCCACCTGCTCCTGATCCTCGTAGAAATCGTCCACCTCCACATTCAAGTCCTCCTCAGGGAGGTCGTTGAGGTCAAGGTTATCGTCTGCAGGCCTGCGGATAGGTTTCTTGTTTCGGACGGGGTTCTGTACCGATGGAATATCATTCAAGTCGAGAGTCAGCTCATCGTCTCTTGTAGAACCATATGCTTCCCTGTTCCTAGTATTCTGTCTAGCATAGGGGTCTCTCCGATTCTCTCCACTCTTCTGTCTTGCATATGGATCCCTTCTGTTATCTCCAGTGTTCTGTCTTGCATAAGGATCTCTCCTTCCTTCGCCAACTTCTTGTCTTGCATAAGGATCTCTTTGAGTCCTATCGCCTGTGCTTCGACCATATGGGTCTGTAGAGGCCTGTGTAGAAGCATAAGGATTATCCTGGCCTCTCCCCTGTCCTTGTCCCTGTCCTTGTCCCTGGTTTTGTCCCTGGCCTTCATTCAAATTGCCACTATACGGATTGGTGCCACCCGAAGCCTGGTTCATCTGGGAATAGGGATTTGCGGGCGCCAAAGTGGGGCGCTGGTCGTGCCGTTCCTGGGCATACTGCTTGAAGGCGCCGAACTTCTCCTGCCGGCCGTTGGTGCTTTTGGTGGAGATCCCCACACGTTGCATATCCGCCACGATCTCCTCCTCCGTGGGCTCTTTTTTCTTGAACATGTTCTTGATACCCATGGTGAAAGTAGTGAGTGAGTGACGTGGAGTGCTTGGTCCGCAGGCTATAAGGCGCGCGGAGTGCGGAGTGCACGCTCGCTCGTCTAGGAAGGTGAGAGCAGAACAAAGGGACGAAAGGAGGGAGGAGGGGGAGAAAAGGAGTGGGGGGAAGGAGACTATTCTGCCACCTATGGGAGAGTATACTCTTCTTTTTTTTTTTTTTTTGGATTTTGGACGTTTATAAAGAATTTCATTAACTTTATTGGTGTTGGTGTCCTGCATATAAGCCCATGGACAGTTCATCAAGTGAATGATCAAATGGGTAGTATCACCATGGAATAGGATTGCTCTGCTTTGCTCAAAGTCTGTTCCACTTTGCTCAAAGTCTGCTCCACTCTGCTCGGGCTGTATTCTTATAGGAAGGGGACTATTCCGGGGCTTGTATGCAGATCCGGGGCTTATATCCAGTTCCACCCTTTCAACTAGGTCCTTTAGTTCTGTTCCCAGAGAAGACATTGTCCATTTTTTGGCCCTTAGACTCACTTTCAACTAGGTCCTTTAGTTCTGTTCCCAGAGAAGACATTGTCCATTTTTTGGCCCTTAGACTCACTGTAAGTAGAATATCTTGAGGAGAAGCTCTGGTGTGAACTATTATGAGAGTCACGTGACCGTTCTGGGGCAGGTAGAAAATTGTCCAGAGTATGTCCTTATGTTTCGTCCCAAAGATAAACAATAAGTTTCAATCCACAGTCTCAATTCAATAGTTTCAATAGTTTCAATAGTTTCAATAGTTTCAACAGTTTCAATCCACAAGCTTAAACCGTCAATATTATTGTTCCTGCACATATTCAAAGCAAGAACCATACCTCAATTATTCTGTCCTGCGCAGACCCGTGCACCACGAATATAAGTGAAGAGCATCACAGTACACTCTCTTCCCCACTCCACCTCCACCTTCATGTCGTTAAAAAACCCACCACATTTTCCCACCCACGAGCCGCTTCCGAAACGACGCAAGGTGGATGTCGTCCATCCGAGCCCCATTCTCACCACCGCACACCACGCGGAAATCCACCCCGACGGCACCATCACGCCTGTGCATGACATACCCCAACCCATGGGCCTGGACCCCGATGCCATGGAGACTTCACTTTCTCCTTCCGATTGTCCTTGTGGGTATTTGCATGGACCGGGGGATCAACACTACCATGACATTTCTGCGGTAGGTCTCAGCTCTTCAATGATGAGAGGCCCAGATTAGACACCAAGACAGAAAAGACTGACACCAAGACTGACACCAAGACTGACACCAAGACTGACAGGACAGACAAAATGGACAAATATTCACCAGAACAGGATTCAAGAATATAATTCATCCAGGAAGAAACCCAGAACATGCTCGGTTCTTGTACCATGGATTTCTGCAAATCAAAAAACCAGCACTCAAGCTCCACCAATCCGTTTCATAAGTTGCAATGAAATCAAAGTCCTCTATTGGTCATTTCCGTCACTTCTGTCTCTCTGTCTCTCTGTCTCTCTGTCTCTCTGTCTCTCTGTCACATTTTCACTTGACCACATTTTCGCTTGGTCACATTTTCACTTGGTCACATTGTCCCTCACATCCTCATTTTCAAATGCTTCTTCCGGAATTTTCATGTCTTTTGCCTGAATGATCTGCATACACTTGATCCTGCAAACTCTAGCCATGCATTAGTTTTCTGTCAAATGCCGGCCACCAGGCCCGGAGTCTGTGGTTGAAGTATGAGAATACCGTGACCAGGTTCATTGCTGAGCAACCTCGGAACTTGGTCTCGGTCATGCATATAACCAACTTAAGGATAGATTGAGGATAGATTTCCTAGAACGTCAGGATCAGATTAGGGATTTGAAGGATTAGACCTTGAATTTGCAGGACTAGAGCCCCGGATTTGCATGGAGACTCTGGTCAGAGTCTAGTCTGCACGTCAATCTTGCATATAAGCACCCGGTGTGCATGATCAAATTTCCCCGGATCTGCATAAGCTTCCCAAGCTTAGTAATCATCTTAACCATGGACATTTCCTGGCCTT
The DNA here is from genome assembly GCA_002370245.1 of Metschnikowia sp. 04-226.1. Taxonomy (NCBI): domain Eukaryota; kingdom Fungi; phylum Ascomycota; class Pichiomycetes; order Serinales; family Metschnikowiaceae; genus Metschnikowia; species Metschnikowia sp. 04-226.1. Next base: position 54,903 of record NLAD01000830.1, read on the forward strand.
TTTCCCATTTGGCCGCCCAAGAATGCTCCGGCACTGCACGTAGCGCGGTGTGGATTTCGCAGCCACAAGTTTCGCGATCCACAGTTCGCAATCCCCCTGCGGCCACACAACAGACAAAGATTAGACAAAAGACAAAAGCTAGACAAAATCTAGACAAGACATTATCAAACAATATCAGACAAAGGCTAGACAAAACTAGACAAGGTAAATGGACAAAATCGACAGTAGTAAACAACCAAATTCCTTAGCCAATGAATTCAGCCTTTGCTGGAATGTCTGATGAATCCATGTCAGAAGAGCGAGCTTATTACAGTGGCTGTCATGCATGGCATGTGTCGCATAAATACGAAATCACCTAATTGAGGCCTGATTAGGTGATAAGCCAAAGCAAATTTTCACTTCACTGATATAAAGCCATTGTTCTCCTCTGGAATAGTTCCAAATTATCCAAGCCTCCAAAGCAACTTGTGTTTTTTTCCACAATTGTCAGTCCCTCTGAATTGTCAGTATCCATAAGTGCTAGCCTGCCATTCAGACCATAATTCATAATATTTCGCTTCCATAACGTTTCACTTGTTCTCATTGGTCCATTTATAGAATGGGATTAGTAAAGAAGCTCAGAGAGCAGCTCGAGGCAAAAGAAATCCCGGAGATCAATAAGTCTGCCATCCAGGTGTACGGGTCCGACGACGACCAGTCTTTGCTGAGTTCCCGAAACAAAACCAATGACGTGACCGTGGATCAAGTGTCTGTGGATTCCGATACCCCATATATCGATCTCTCGTTGCATCTCTCGGAGGAAGAGCTCTTGAGAAGGGAACAGTCGTTGTCGTTCAAAATCCGCAAGTTTCTCTGGGACGGAACGGGAAAGCACCCCAAGGAGCAGAAGTACCTTTTGAAATTGGACTTGTTCCTCTTGTCTTCGTCGATGTTGGGGTACTTTATCAAGACCTTGAACCAGGCCAACGTCACCACCGCGTATGTCAATGGCATGGACGAGTACTATGGCATGAACAACAACCAGTACAACTATTTGGTCACGTTGTGGACTATTGGCTATATCATTGGCCAGATCCCGTCCAATCTCATTCTCCACAGGATTTCTGCCAGATACTATCTCGGAGGACTCGAGTTCATGTGGGCCGTGTTGACGTTGCTCATGGTCACGTGCGAGAAGCTCCCCTCTCTTTATGCTGTTCGGTTCTTCCTTGGTTTGCTTGAGTCAGGATATTTCCCTGGAATGGAGTATTTGCTCGGAAGCAACTACTCTGCTGCAGAGATCTCCACGAGAAGTGCATATTTCGCTGTTGCTTCCAATGCGGCCACCTTGATTTCGGGCCCGTTGCAGTTGGGCTTGTTGAAACGGTTCCAAAACTCTTCCATGCCTCCATTCAAGTGGATGTTTGTTTTCGATGCCATCATCTCGTTCCCAATTGCCATATACACCATGTGTGTGGACCCCAACACCCCCAGCACCACGGATGCGTTTTATTTCACCAAGGAGGACCGCTTGGTGGGCTTGGAAAGAAGACGCTTGATGGGCGCTCAGTTAAACACCAGGGAACGATACACCGTCGCCAAAATCAAGTCCTTCTTCAGCACTTGGCACGTGTACGTGTTCCCTTTCCTCTTCTTGGCTTATAACAACGCGTGCACTTCCAGCTCGCAGCCCACATTTACCACTTGGATGAAGTTGGGCTTGAAATTGTCCCCCGAGAAGTATAACACCTACCCTTCCATTTTGACCGGTCTTGGTATTGCATTCACGGTGATCCTCGCATACTCCCACAATTTCATGGGCGGAAACAAAAACCACTACTTTGTATTGGGTTTTTTCATTCCAGTCATGTTTGGTTGTATTTGTTTGGCAGTATGGGACATCCCTCGTGGCTTGCACTGGCTCAGTTACTTTGTCATTGGAATCCCCGCATCCTATGGTCAACCGTTCATCTTTTCCTGGGTCAACCGGTTAATGTTTGATGATGACATGAAGAGAAACTTCTTGGTGGTGACCACCAATGTCTTGGCCTATGTTACTGGCGCATGGGTGCCGATTTTTGTGTGGAACACCAACGACAAGCCTGTATACCATATTGGCTTCACATACACCGCATGCTTGTGTGCATTTGGAGCTATTATGACTGTTTTGGCCTGGGCTTTGACCGTCAGAGATGAGAAAAGAAGGCAGCAAACAAATCTCACGTCGGAGACAAACTCCGTCCACTAGTTAATAGATCTATATGGCTTCAAATGAAATCCAGACAAGAAAGATATTTGACACTAATAGAAATACAAGTGTGAACAACATAAATCAGAGCAATTTGTAGCAGAAGCTAGTAGCAATTTAGAACAGAACATCATTGTAAAGAAAGAAAGGTCAATGAACCTGGAAAAGTCCTGGACTAAATGTCACATCTCAATGGATCGAACGCCAGCTCATATGCTTGAATGATAGGTTATAATGTTCAGTTGAAACACTGGAGTCCGCCAACAAATGGTGTAGCTAGTTCGTAACAATTGGGAAACTAAACCAGCTGAAAACTTATAACCAACCTTTCTGTATAGCCTTAGCCTTGTTCAAGGCACAATGCAATGTCCCGAATCCAACCCTTTCCAGTCCGTATACTCTCCATAGAACGTCTCATAGAACAGTCCATGAATATCTCATAGAACACTCATAAGATATATAATAGACATCATGAAACTATTCCTTTAGTCAGAAGGTCTCAGATATTGAACTATTCTAATGGAGCCTCAAAAAATGTGCGCAGAAACTAGGGCGAATCTCGGATCTTATATAGTACGAGGAGTGCGTTTTCGCAGCCACCAGGGCGCATGCTCATGCACCAAATGCACGAACCTTGTTTCATCCCCCGTTGGTGGTCGCAATATATAAGAGGGCAGATCCCCCCTTGAAATGGGCTGTAAAATCTTTTTTCCGCTTACACTAGCAATATGATTCTTTATGGATACTGTTGAAATGAGTGGTCCGTGTTAAGGAACTGATGTATTCGAAACTGATGTATTCGAAACTGATGTATTAGAAACTGATGTATTAGAAACTGATGGCGGTCTCTCTCCAGGAAGCTCCATGTCAACTCTTACTTCGAGACACTGTTGAACAGGATATGTCTATATGAGCTTTATATAGATTGGCGAGAGAAAGCGGTAAAGAGGGCAGGAAGCAGTTAGAAATGAAGTTGAAGTTTTAGGATGGATTGATAGGAACTTGACGTGTGCAATCCAGTTCTAATATTCAGAATTATAGCAGTCATCCATCCAGATTCCATGAATACGTTTAGCAAGATGAAACAAAAGCGCCATATGAAGCTCAAATAGGGAGTAACTCAAAACTAATACTGACATTTCAAAGCACTTACTTGATCAAGAACGGAAGTCCTCGTGGTATGATGTTCATGGTCCCGCTACACTGCCCTACACGATATACTTACTACCCTACACGGTATACTATGATTCGTTGATTATGCCGTAATTTACAGAGTGAGACACTCACTTGATGGGCCGCCTGGCCAGGTGAAAATGGGAAGGGAGAAGTTGCCGAGCACTTACTCCAAGTCTTTGACCTCCTTTACGATCTCGTCGAAGGCCTCTCTGTACTCCTCAACCTTGTCGGCGTTTTTCTTGGACTTGCCTCCGCCTGGAACAATCAAAACACACGAGGTGGGTCTCTTGGTGGCACCTGCAGAACCCAAGTCTTCCTTGGATGGGATGAACACGAATGGCACGGAGGTGTCCTCACAAAGAACGGGAATGTGGGAGATGACGTCGGCGGGAGAGATGTCTCCGGCAATCACCACCAATCCCTTCTCACCCTTTCTCAAGGCCTTGACCACTTCCTTGACACCTCTCTTGACGTGCTTGGCCTTGGAAGCCTTCTTGATGGTTTTGAGGACTTTCTTGTTGAGCTTTTTAGGCGCAAGTGGCTTGGCAAAAGGCAATACTGCGGCCATGCGGACCTCGTAGTTATCCTCGGTAGACTCTTCAACCTTATCTTTCTTTCCCATTTTGTTGCCTGGTTCTATGATAGAAAATCTCGTGGTTGATGAGAAGCGAGTTTTTTTTCGGGATGAGGTGCGTGCACCCGTACACCACGCGCGCAGACCTCTACAGGATTTGAAGACTCCTAAATATACTTAACGCTTAAGTCGATTCAGATGAATGCTCTTGTAGTCAATACTGACGTTCAATTGTACTAAAACTTGATTTACCTACGGCCAATTTTAATATTCTTTTATTACTATACACTCATTCAGGCGGCAATAAATGCCTTAGCAAATATTCAAACGCCCACTTCCAAGTACTTCTTGCTGAAGGTTTTGCTTATTGTGTTGGCGTTGTTGGTGCAACAACAGCCTTACCATTCAATGGGTCAGCCTTTGTAATCGTGAAGACTGCGTGGATAATTCCCGGCACGTAGAGAGCAAAAGTCAACACCACGTTAATAATCGTGGTCATAAGCAGTCCCGAGTTCACGTACACAGCCAAAGGTGGGCAGACAACAGCTAATTGTTAGTAAAGATGCGGAATTCATGAATGTTTGATGTTTTACATACCTAACACGGTGGCAGAGTATCTGACGTCAATAAGGGGAGCAGTAGGAGGAACAGGGTTGGACATGATTGAAAGATTGGTAGCAAATGAAAGTAGTAGCGAGACTGATGAGTAACACTTAGAAGGAATATCCTCTGGTATTTATAGCTGGCAGCTGGGTTGCAAACACAGCTTTGTGCATGTACGCAAAGACGCTTTTGGAAGCGAGTTACAGAAGCTAGCCACAAAAGCGGTGAGAACGCAAATATGAAACAGTACAATACGCCGGGAATCCGGCCACACAAACATGCATCTATAGAGTACAGGATCTGCCACAAAAAGAAAGAATCCAAAACTAGTTCCAACTATTTTTTTACAACTACACATTGAGCGTCAACTATGGGTGTGATAAAGTTCGCCCATAGTACACTACTAATGAAGATCAGTGAACTGGACCATGGCAGTGGTTATGTATGATAAATACTCAAAAAGCTCATCCAAATCAATAAAATAAAATAATTTGAGGATAATCCAATGCTAATTCAATGTTGATTCGTGTCCTGGATTGCCCCCATTGCCCCCGGAGTGGATCACGGAATTGCAGCCATGGCTCATGGGTTCGCGAAAACATACTCACCAAATCTCACCAAGTATCTCACCAAGTGACATGAACCGGACCCGCAAGAGGAGACACGAGGCGCCGCTCGCAAAGCAGAGCAGTGGTATTCTTTCAGATTCAATCCCTCTAGCAAAAGATCAGCTTGTGGTTGATTCAGCCAAAGTCATTCAGGCCCTCGGGAGACTCTCCACAGACGAAACACCCGCATGCATCAAGATGCCCGTGAGTGACAGTGAGGCAGAGCACTTTGAAGAGTTGCAGGACTCGCTCAGCGAGGACTTCTCAGTGAGTCTCACGATTCTGGCCGGCTCCGAGTCGCTCGATCGCATCATCACCATATACGGCAACTTGGCGCAGTGTCTGCGATGCTGTGTGTATATCGGGTTCATCCTCAACTCGTCAATCAACAACTTTGTCAAGGCTGAGTCCTATACGTTAAAGTCGGCCAACTACAACATAACTGTCTTGATGGAGGCCAGCGACTTGCAGATGGCATCGATGGTGAAGAAGTTTTCTGCCAATTCCATTGACGTGGGGCCCTACGAACGGAATGCAAACCTACATGCGGCCAGTGTCACGGGCGACTTTGGGACTCTCTTCAACAGCCTCACGTCTATCTTTTCTCTGTATCCATACAAGAAGTACGCATCGGACGAGAACATCAAAGGCTTGCCTGTGGTGGGGGTGTACGAGCAACTGGCCAAGTCATACGATGCGGCCACGAATAACCAAAACATCTTGAACTTTATCTACGACAAAAGCTTCATGAAACCAGTGTGAAGTGCGCTTAAGGTTTAGAGATGAGCCACAAGAACTCGAACAAGTTTCCGAAGCAACCGACTACTACAAATTACGAAAGCATATATGAAGTCCGAAAGGATCCAAGGAATCATAAAGCAATGCTTGCAGTGCTCGGCCAGAGATAACAGATCAACTCTCACTCTTATAGATTGGTAAGAACCGACGAGGATTTGAGAAATGCACTTGAGTTAGTGGACCTAAGACATTAGCCGGAGGCAAATCATCCACTATTAATGATTCCTAGCTGGATAGATTTATGAAATCTATTCATTTCAGAAACAAGCATAGCAGAAGAGAAGTGTGTTCATCATATCACCAAGAAGTGGATATTAGCCTATTGTGTTTGGACATGTCTATTCATGCACGGCAGAAAAGCACCAGCTTACAAAGTCATAAAGACTGAATGATGCCTTGGATTTTAGTCACACTACCTATATCCTAGAGTACAGTTTTAGCGTAGTAGCATTGGGCTTAGTACTATTGCTGTTTACTCACTATTACTGTTTCACTATTGCTGTTTACTCACTAATGCTGTTTCACTATTGCTGTTTACTAACTATTACTGTTTCACTATTGCTGGTTGAGTACTTATTGAAACTAGGGGGCATACAAAGATAAAGTTCATACTGATCATTGGATCATACGAACTTCGATTTAACTACGAAATACTGCAATAAAGTCTGGGAGCCAAATTCAAGAGAGACTCGTCTTATTTCACTGGAGATGATTTACTGGTCTAGAATGGGAATAAGATACGCTTTGCCCTCTGAACTAGAGTAGTAAAGTAGAGTATCACTCCCATACCAGTTTATTAGGAAGAGAGTAGGTCTACAGTAGAGTAAAGACTAGATCCCATTCTAGATACTTTTGTATACTCATACTCTTCTATACTGCCCTTCTGTATATTACTGTACTCTACTTCTCTACTTCTCTACTTCTCTACTGCTCTACTTCTCTATTGTTCTATATACAGTACACTATATGACTCTTTACTTCTCTATACTTCTCTCCTGGGGTCTCAATATTACCAAAAAGCAGTAATCGTCTAGATTCTATGATTTATACTACTCATGAAAATGTCCGGTGTATAGATGATATTTGGACAGTGTATGCAGGTACAACTCTTTCAATTCGCTTCATCACTGGTTTACCAATGGAGCTTGAGTGCAGGAAAACTTTTAAACAGTCTAGAGAAAGAAAAAGACGAATATTTTATATTTCTTCCATTTTTAAGGCAAATTTCAGCAAATTGGATTTTTAAGCCTATTTAAATCATTTGTTTATTGTGTCTATCTAATGAATCTGTGCGAAAGTAGAAACATATGAGTGCGGATTTGACCAGAGTAGACCATTAGTTTCACCTTCCACAATAGGAAAGTCCAAAAAACCATTTCTAAAAATAGAATATTATTTGTTCCATATAAATTCACTCTTATACTAATAGTAAATCAGAGGTCTTAATTTCCGGAACCAACCTCTTGGGTCTTTAAATTGGGTCTTTAAATTGGGCCTTTAAATTAGACCTGTATATTAGGCCTGTATTGAGCCTGTATTGAGCCTGTATATTGAGCCTTGTAGATTCTCATTCTCAGCTCCCTCTCTCTCCCTCTCCTCTATACAACTCTTTTTCTTCCTCCCTCGTCTACATCTACTAATCTTTACACACTATTCTTTTCTACTCCTGACTCTAGTACAGAAAGGTGTTATGGGGAAATGGGGATGGGAAAATGAGGATGATTAGCTGAATCGGGTAATGGTAGCCAATGGGGTTCTGTGGATGGTTTAGAGACTCATAATAATGTTTGGATGACTGGGTACGGCTCCATAACTTGTATACTTCTCTACTCTTAGTTTCTCTATGCTCTCGGTTACATTACCAGGAACATGTGAATCACCCAGAAACTGTTTACATCATTGACACCCACTACTAACGAACCATGAAATTAGTACCACTTCTTAGATTGAAGATGTCGAGTTATAGTTTGCCATGATTTTATACGCTATACTTACTATAGTTTGCATGATTTTATAAGCTATACTTACTATGGTCTACCATTCCGCTCATTGCCTAGTCATAGAAGTTGTACAATACCATACTCTTTCATGATATTTATACACATACTCTTTCCTTCTGACATGCTCTTAAGTGAGTACGTTCCATTGTTCATTTGTATGGAATCATCTCGCCCTGTTTAGTCAGTATATTCAGCCAGCTCGTAATCTTCAGTTTATTCAATATGTAGTCTACAACACCTATACCTTGGTGACCTCCGAGCCCTTTGTTCTTCTGGAGATGGAGGCCACACGGTCGCCTAGCGACAAGGCCAAGCCCTGGCCCTTGGACCGGATCCGCACGTGTCCAATGATGGGTCCGTCAGCCTGCTTTTCAATACACAAGTTGGCCAAAGCATCCTCGCCAAATGACGACCGCGAGTACAAGTTGGCGGCCAAGAAGTGGCACTCCTCGCCCACAATGGCTCCTGGGGTCAAGCAGTTCATGTTGGTACCCTCCATCAACTCGTCCAAGTACTCCTTCAACGTGGGCATGGACGACTTGATGGTGATTTTGTTTTCCCACTCGAACTCGTTCCACATCTTGCGGAACACGCTCTCCGAGCATGTGGCGGGCTTGATGTAGTCCATGATGTCCACGTGGACATCGTTCAAAATCACAATGGTGGACTCATCAGAGTGACGTCCGTCATACACAATGTTTCCAAAGATCACTCCGGTGTCTGCAGAAGACACCTTGATGGTGACAGAAATCTTGTGGAAGCCGTGGGGTCCGATGTTGGCCGTGGGTGGTTTGTCCACAACCTTTAAGTCGCCCAATGTGGAGAACTCCACCGACATGTTTCTCATGGTGGTGGTGGTCTGATTAACCAACAACACGTCCAAGGTAACATCGAACTGATGAACCTTAACAAAGGCCTCGGCGTAGATGGGGTCGGAGAAACCGGTCAACTGCAAGATCTTGTTCAATTTGGACGACAACTCCTCGGGTTTTCCAGGCTGCGACACAGCCAACGCGGTCTCGTCTTCTTCGCTGGCCTTGACTCCATCGTGTTGCTCGAATTGACGGAACACAATGGCCTCGTCCACTTGCTCGGCGTTGTTGTGGAAATCCTTGGCCTCGGCCTGGGTTTTTTTGAGCAGCTCGCTTTGGATCTGCGCCTTAAAGGCATCCTTGGTGGCCTCCAAGAAGCTCAGCGTGATCAAGTCACTGTCCTCGTCATCGGTCAAGAACTTGATACATGCCAAGATCCGGTCTGCGGAGTCCTCGTCGATCTTCTTGGCCACAAATGAAGTCTGGCCCACACGCAAGATGGAAACCATGATCAACAAGGCTTCAGCTTTAAGCGCATTGAGGAAGTTGGCCTTGGTTTCGAGCTGCTGCAAGCGCAACACAAGCTTGACCAAGGTTGACGATAACACTGCGGCCAAGTAGAAATCCCCTGCCAAAAGCAACTTGCGGATGTGGTATAAATCGTCTTCTTCGTTGTGGTTGTAGGAGGACGTCAAGGCGTTTTCGGTGGCATATGTGCCGTCAGGCAAAACCACGGGTCCCTTTTTGGCGTGGCCCGATTCCTTCTCGTCATCGTCCTTGTCTTCGCCGGCCAAGTGTTTCTTCTCACTGGACAAGATTGGGACCTCTCCAATGCTGGACCGGAGGAACTTCCATGACTCTTTGACGGAGGACTCATCTTCGGAGTATTCTCCCAAGATCCATAATGCGCCACGGAACACCTTGCCCGACTTAACATCCGGCAAGCTCTTGACCAACTTGTGAATGATGGAGGCTCTCAAGTCGGGAAACTTCTCCACCACCTCCTTGACGAAGGTGATCACATCCGAGGCTGCAGATGTAGAGAGGTCGCCAATGGAGTCTAACAAAAGGTCAATGACGTTGGTGGCCACCTCACCAAAGTTGATGGCAAGCTGGTGGATGGCGTTCACCAACAACTGTCTGTATTCGGAGCTCTTGTCGTCGTTGGAAGCACTGGATTTCTGCAACTCGGTCTTCAACAACTTGACCACATCCTCAACGTTTCTGGACGAAATAAGCGACAAAGAAACGTCAAGAGCCTTGCGGCGAACGTCAATGTCTTGTGTGCTCAAAACACCCAAAACGTCCAAGGAGAGCGACTGCAAAATACCAGGGTACCTGCGGTTGAGGTCGTTGATTCTATCCAAGGTGATGATCTTGACGTTGTTGTCTGGTTCCTTGGAAGCCAACTCCACAAACTTGGAGCCAGCCAAAAGCACCGAGTCCGAAGACGAAGACAACACTGTCAAGGTCACGGCAGCCTCGTACACCACCACATCGGAGGAAGTCTCGAGAATGCTAATGATCAAGTTGGTGTACTGAGCCTTGAGACCAGCCGACAGGTTTGCATCCTTACGGATGAACTCCACAAACGCCAATTGCAACAATGGGTCCAAAGTCTCGAGCGAGTGCACATGTTGCTCGATGTAAGTTAAAGAAGCCAAGCGGTCCAAGTCAGCCAAGCAAACAAAGGCATTACGACGGCACACCAGGTCAAACTCATCCTCCAAGAAAAGCAGAATGGCTTGCGGAGCATCCGGAGCCAAGTGCTCCGCCACCTGGTGGATGGAGTAGAGAGCAAACACGGCATTCTTCCGCACGTACGCATGGCGGTGGAGCAAACATTGTCTAACATTAGGAACAAGCGTCTCCAATAACTCAGGTTCCTTCAATTTGCACAAGTATCTTAAAGTGTTTCCACGGATATATTCGTTGGGGTGTTGCAAATCGTGCTGGATGGCATTACACACAAGAATCATTTCATGGCGCATCTTACCCTGGTCATCATACTTGGGACAAACCTCCCAGTAAAAATAAAGCAACTTCTTCAACTCCTTGTTTCGGGATGGCATAACAAACCGAATGATGTGCATCAACAACTCGGGCATGGCATCTCCGTTGAGCACACTGGTAATGATTTGCTTCATGGTAGCGATTTTGATCTCATCCTTAGACTTTTCCAAGAGCGACTTCAACTCGCTGACCGACTTCTTGCCGGCCGTATTGGGCTCGTAGATCAAGGAGTACCCGGAATCCATGCTCGGCTTGGTTATAGATGAGCTGGAGGTGTATGGTGTTTGGTGACTTGGTGCGTGGACGTGAGTTTTTTGAACACCTCACCGTCACGTGACCGCACCAACACCAAGTCCACGACTTACTCATTTCCAACTGCCATAGTTTTCTGGATCCTATTATTTTAAAATAATTTAATTGGAATAATTTAATTGGAATAATTTGACTTCGTGCTTGGCTTCAATTTTTTGGTATTGACGTGTTCTAGTCTTGTGCTTTCTTACATGTCTATTATTACTGCGCTGCGTACGGCCACTATTACTACTACTACTACTACTACTATTAATACTATTACTACTACGTGTTTCAGGAGTGTTTCAGGAGTGTTTCAAGAGTGTTTCAGGAGTGTTTCAAGATTGTTTCATGTAGACAGCAATACCACGTGATTGATGTTATTGGACTTGGGTAGATCATTTCTATATGCAAGACCAGTACATCCGTTCACACAATTCTGTAACAATTCAAAAGTTGCTGCTGAAGGTCCAAACCTCTTGGGTCATTATCACGTGCTTTCTACTGGAAATTAGAGTTTTGCTGGGTCACGTGTATACAGAAATCAATTAAGTGTTGATAATTGAGTACACTTTGAGATCACTTCAAGTTAGTTAATTACTCAATTGAGCGAATAATAAAATAAATTGATCCCTTAGAATCTGGGAGTGCACAGAAGAGTCTTTTTTCATTCCATGGTCATCAGATAAGACTAATTCAATGACATTCTTCGTAGGATGGGGCCAGTTCCGGGGACGCGTGGGCCGGAATACGCACTTCCGGGCCTTATATCCAGTTCCGACCTATTGACTTAGGTCGTTTCATCTTGCCCACAAATCAATGGATTGACTTTTTTAAAGTCTTTCTGGACACTACATGATCGCAAAAAGAAACTCAACTCTTGGGAACCTCTAATCGGGCATGTGTGGCGAGAATAGTTGAACCACGTTTTGGCGGTGCATATCACGTGACCATTCCGAGGGCTCACTACTAAAGCCATAACGAAGCATTACTCCTATGTCAAGGAACAGAAACAGTAGGTATGGAGTAGTAATATATATATTAGAGTGTAAAGCAGTAAGTGGCATATAGACGCTGCATAATCATTGACTGTTGTTCTGCATGCCATTGATGTTTAATCCCGGCCAGACACAGTTGTAAGACATTTCAACCAATTTCTTCCAATCCCCAATTTCTTCCAATCCCCAATTTCCCTGAAGAGATGCATATTGATGCCTCAATTATTCAGACGAAGAGTCTGGATTGGCGAGCACAAGCCGTGGCCCATCGTCGTCGTCACTGCTATCGCTATGGCCATGCATATTCGTGTAATCATCAGTCTCCAAGTCGTCATTATCAGTATCATCCTTGTCGCCATTATACTTGTAGCCCGGGTGCTGGTAGTAGATATCGACCTTTCTGCTGTCGCTGATGCTGCCCACAGACTCGGCCAACGAGCCAGTGCTTTCTCTCCGCCCGGACAACTTGCTCAACAGACTGAGAACATCGTTGGTCGTGGACACTGACGCTAGCGTTCCTGCACGCTCCAACGAGTTGACCCGGGATACCGACGCTAGTGGTCCGGAGGGTGTGGACGACTTGGATGTGACTGGAGTGACGTTGGATTTCGGTGTCTTGGAACTGGAGTCGCCCATACTTCCAAATCGGGAACTGATATCCATGCCTCCAAATTTGGAGCTGGCATCTGTGCCATCGTCCACCTCTGCGGCCAAAAGACGTGGCGCAAGGTGGCCATGCTTCAACTCCACTCCACTGGACTTGGCGGCCCGCGACCCAGACGAAATGATGTTGGCCCGGTTATACCTCAGACTGGATAATTGTGCCATCACCCGCTTATCCACAGGCTGAATGCCAATGGGCAATTTCCAGTTGCCAGGCCCGGTTTCATTGTATGAAGTGCCTGCATTCCGCCGGATAGTATCCACATACGTAGAGTGTTCACCTTCTCCCGGCCGTAAATTGAATGTCATTTTAAGCGTGGCTAGGTTCACGTGCTTGTTGGAAGTGGAGCTGATAATAGAGCTCGTCGACAGCATGCGCTGGTGTGTCCTCTGAATGGGAGTGGTTATGGCTGCATTGGCACTGTTTTCCGACATCCGCTGAGTCAGCGAGTAGGTCTTCTGGCTTCCCTGGCGATTGAATCGGTTGACCAGAGCAGCATAGCTGGCTGAATCGAACTGGTCCATCGACCGTGTGTCTTGTATGAGAGATTGGGTATCCTGGACGAACGAGCGATTGTCCTGGCCCAAGGCGTTGTCATGGCCTAGCGATTGCATGTCCTGGCCTAACGACTCGATCTCTACATTGAGCGATTCCGGTACATTAAGGGGGCCCTTGGTGCGGGCATTGATATCGAAGAAACCCTCACTTTCCTCACTCTCGTTTCTCCGGGGGAAATTGTTTCCAAACTCATTGGGAATAGGGCTTGCAAAGTCGCTTGCTGACTCGATTTGGTACTCGTTTGGCGATGTGCTGCCCCGTAGTGCATGATTTCTATCATCTCTCTGGGCGAATTGCTCGCTGCTTGTAATACTCATGATCTCCTTTTCGCCCAGGAAAGAAAAGTTATCATTGTAGGCATTGTGCTTAGAGGAAGCCGAGTCGCTTTCAAGACCCCGTGATCTCGCTTCGTTGGCGTAGTTGCGGGCAAAAGGATCGCTTTTGTTGAGCACAGAAACAGAGCTGCCATAGTCATACTCATCAATCACTCCACTAGGGTCGTTGTTGGTGGAATACAGTTTTTGGTCATAGCAATAGTCACTGCCTTCTTGCTGGCATTCCGCAAGTTCCGAGTCCTTTTCCGGTCTTATGATCCCCATGCCTACATCATTCGAGTAGGAGTCATAACCACGTCCTTGGATTGAGCTTTGTTGCTTTGTAGGATCATAGAATCTAGGCAGTGCCCCTGTAAGATCACCAGCAGGGGATGAATTCAGATTGGCAGCCGAAGCCACATCTGGCAGATAGTTCAAAAGGTCATTGGATGGGGAGGACATCCCAGGACTCCTGTTCTTATAAGAGTGAGCGAGGTAAGACCTCAAGGCACCCAGAGGAGGCTCAAACGCATGTTTATTGGCAAGCGGCTTGGGGGTGCGAGGCCCCAACGAGGGTTGGGAGCTTATGGAGTCATCAAAGTCGCCCAGGTCCCGGTTGGGGTATCTCAGCGAATGGAGCTGGCGTAGAGGCGAGTTCTCCACGCTGGCAAGCGGCTCGCAGTCCTTGATTTGGCGAGAGATGTCGAAGTCTTTCGGCGACTTCTTGATCAGGAGCAGGTTCACGTGTTCCGACAGACTTGAAGCCAGCAAGTACAGCCGAGAAAACAGAGCAGCGGACGTAAGCTCGAGGTTGGGCGAGCCCATCATCTGATCGATTTCCTGCTCCAAAGTGCCTATAATATCGCCTAGGCCGTCCAGGGTTTTAGGGGAATTGAGTGTTCTGGTGGGTGATGTAGTTTCTGAAACAACCGAGTCCGGAGGAGGACGTCTGGAGAGTCTGGATCTGGGGCTAGACATGAGTGGCGATTTTGGTTCATTGCCATGGTCATTTAAAACACTTCGACCTCGAGTATCCCCTCTTTCAAAACTTCCAGGAGGTCCAGGAGGTCCAGGAACTCCTCTCAGACCCGTGACTCCTATACCTCTCAGATCACCATCTCTTGGAACCGTCTCTCTTGAAGAATGAGTTGGACTTTGATTCTGTGGATTTTGTGAATTCGCCGGATAAGCCAGTTGACTTTGCTGATGGCTTTGGGAGGTGGCTGCATGTGTCCTTTCACTCTTTGGCTGGGATATAGGAAGGTCCGAAAAAGACGACTTGTTGGAAAGCTGGGGATGCGATAGCGGCTTGAGTGAAGCTTGAGAAGATTTCTTTTCAAGGTGATGGTGGGCATCCACGGAGTTGAAGATGGACGAAATCCGTGCACCAAAGCGGTGGGGTTTTCTCTCCCGAGACATGGTGTAGTGGAGTTAATGTTGTCGTTAAGAATGTGGAGGACCTATGGTGCGCGTCACGTGTCCCACTGCCCATCACCTCTCTATCTACAGTACTTAACAGAGGACTAGTCTAGAAAGAAGTAGAAAAGGAGTACACCATATTTTTGTATACAAGACAAGTATAATACCAGTTTCCAATTATATTACATAAGCTTTTCAATCCCTAACTACTATGGAGTTGTTGTTGTGTAGTCGTTACATGGCCATTGTATGGTAGACCCGTGCACCCGAGAAGCGCGCCATCAAAAGCCTTCTCTCTCCTAGACTCAGTCTCCAGCAACAATGGCTAAATCCAAAGGTATGTACCACATAGAGCAACCACTACAATTGGACCCTACTAACTATAGAAACTTCCAAAGCTAAAGCCGCAAAGGCCCCTCAGGAGCCCCCCAAGGATACCTCCATCAGGGACCCTGCCAATGTGGAGAAGTACCAGAAGGCAGGTAAAGTGGCCAACCAGGCACTTGCCAAGGTCAGAGCTGCCGCCGTGGAGGGCGCCAAGATCTTTGACTTGTGCCAGCTTGGAGATGAGACTATTTTGGCCGAACTCAAGACTGTGGTGGATGAAAAGACTACCCATGGAATCTCCTTTCCTACTTGTGTGAACCCCAACAACATCCCTGCTCACTACTCGCCGGAAGGAGCCGAAGAAAAGAGTAACGTGGAGTTGCAAAACGGAGACGTGGTCAACATCATGCTTGGTGCCCACGTGGACGGCTTCCCTGCCATTGTTGCTGAGACCTTGATTGTGGGAGAGACCAAGGAGTCCCCAATCACTGGCAAGAAGGCCGACTTGCTCCACTCCACATGGAACGCCAGTGAGGCTGCTATTCGTCAATTGAAGGTGGGTAACAAGAACTGGGATATCACCAGGGTCGTGGATGCTGTGGCCAAGGATTTCGGCACCTCCGCCGTGCAGTCCATGTTGTCCCACAACATGGACCAGAACGTGATCTATGGCCCCAAGGAGATCATCATCAACCCAGCCAAGGAGCACAAGAGCTCTATGGACACTCACAAGTTTGCTGACCACGAGGTGTACGGCTTGGATATCTTGGTGTCTACTTCCAGCGACGGTAAGGTCAAGAGATCCAACTTCAGTACCACGATCTACAAGTTGACAGGCCAGAACCATGCATTGAAGTTGAAGACATCGCAGGCTGCTTTGAAGGCTTTCAAGGAGAAGGTCAACGGCTTGTTCCCTGCCAACATCAAGATCTTCGAGGACCCCAGAAGAACCCGTCTTGGTTTGATCATGTGTGCCAAGCACGACGTGACCTTGGCCTACGATATCATGGAGGGCAAAGCCGGTGAGGATATTGCGCAGTTCTTCACCACCGTGGCCATCACCCCAGACGGGCTTGTCAAGTACACCAGTCCTTCCTTCGACGGCTCCTTGTACACCACTGACAAGAAGGTGGAGGACGAGGAGTTGGCCAAGTTGATTGCCTCTCCATTGTAGATACTAGGAAGACTATCTAAAATACACTCTAGTACAGTCTAACACAGTCAGTAAAGTCCAGTACATTCTAGTACAGTCTAGACACAAGAGGTCAACCTAGAAAAACCAGTCATTCCAGACCTACAAAATATACTAGACTAGATACTAGACACTAGACTTCTAGATGGACTATATACACTATCCAAATCGACTATATACACTTCTATATCTTTCTCAGGTGGTAGCCACGGAAGGATCTCCAAGCAAGACGCCATTCCTTGTGCTGTAACTTCTTGGAGAAAATGTCAAAGTCGTGGCTTTCAAGCCGTTCCAAGTAGAGGGCAGTAGGGTATGCCACCATGTAAGGCGTGAAGATCACATCGGGCAAGCCATGGCGCCATTTCCTGCAGTTGGACGAAAGAAGCGAGTCTCGAGGCCTCAGAGCAACGAGTTCCCCAATGTCTTCCCGAACCTGCACCAATTTTGCCCTGGCCGAAAGCAAATGGTCATTTGCAGCCACGGCCGTATCAAAAACCACATTTTTAAGCAGCTCCAAAACACCAGCTTCATCTGGTTGGTGACCTTGGCATACACGTAGAAGTCCTTCCTGCAGAAGACCATGTTTTGTCATGACGTCAGTGGGCAAAGTCACAAGATTCTTCTGCGCATAATACTGGGTGCCCAAGATCATGGAGCCAAGAGCAGACGCCTGGCCAATATGGGCCGAGATTTCCGTGACTTTCTGCTGCAAATCCGGCAGAAGCTCCAACATGTGGATCACAGAAGGCGAGATCTGCGGCAGGAGAAGGGCGGCCTGTGTAGCATAGCTCATTTGGGAGTAGGTGCCCTCACCATATGAACAGATGGCTTCAATGGACGCAAACTGCTGTTTCTCCAAGAAATCCCGCCGTGTCTGGAGGTACTGATGGAAGTAGGAGATGTCCAAGTTGAGTCCGTTTTGGATGGCGTCCCGAAGGAGAAACACCGTGGGCTCTCCTATATCCGAGGATGAGTCAGAGAAAGCCTTGGCCACCATATCGCTCCAGAACTTAAGTTTCATGGCTGCTGTAGATACTCCAGTATTATGAGCCATCTGTTGGCCATCGGTAATCTTGTTGACTTCAAGGGCAAACGCCCGGATCCCCATGTACGCATTCCGGGCCGGCTCAGGAATGTATTGTGCTAGAAGGTACGCCAGACGGTCATTGTTTTCGAGGTTGGAGCTGACATTCTCCACACAGTTATAGAGTTGTTGCTGATACAGAAGAGCACGTGTGGCTATGATGGTCTGCTTAAGTCTGGTGCCTCTGGCAATCATGTGGGGAGGAGAAGAGGCTTGAGATGCTAATATGGTGCGCGGATGCACGGGTGCACACATGTGGTGATAATTAAAGGTAATGAAATAATCAATGAACTCTAAGGAACCAATTAAGTATTATATATGAAATTCTGGTTATGAATTTAAGGTTTTGATTCTGATTTTGAGATTCTGATTATGACTTTAAAATTCTGGTCATGAATTCCAGATTTACATGAATTCCAGATTTCCATGAATTCTAGATTTACATGTCTAGACTCTATGGAATATGGTACTATATATATGGCTTTGGATATGTATTCCTGGTCACGTGACTTGGATTTACTTTCGATTCCAGTTTCATATAATTGGTCAAGCATAACATTTTCCATTCCATAAAGGTGTTCGTTCGAGGATTTAGATAAAATAGTCTGGTACTTAGCATGCTAACCCAGTAATTGATCTTATTGATATTTTGACATTTAGACTTTTGGTTTATTCCTCAAATCCAGGATTTTTTTTAAATAATATTATTAAAAGTCTAGTGAATTTATAGAGGGTATTTTATAGGAGAGTATATATAATTGAGTCAGTGAGGCCAATTTAATTCGCATTCTTGAGGCATTCTTAAGGCTCGCGTGCATTCAACTGACTAGTGATCACTTGAGCTCAACACGACC
Organism: Metschnikowia sp. 04-226.1; assembly: GCA_002370245.1. Taxonomy (NCBI): domain Eukaryota; kingdom Fungi; phylum Ascomycota; class Pichiomycetes; order Serinales; family Metschnikowiaceae; genus Metschnikowia; species Metschnikowia sp. 04-226.1. The sequence continues at coordinate 73,415 of NLAD01000830.1, forward strand.
TCAATATTTCTATTCATTTATAACAAGTTAATTTATTCTCTTTTCTTTGTTGTATGTTCATGGAAATTGTCTCAATTCATAGTCTAATGAAATCACAGACATTGTCTAATGTCTAATGTCTATTGTTTGTGGATTACCTAATAGTCATTCTGTCTACTATATGTAAATTGTCCTGCGTACAACCACTCATTCTTAAAGTTTTTTTCGATCCAGATACGAGTAGTTTATGGTCCAATTATGGCCCAATATGACAAGAGACTGGGAACTTTAATTAGAGATGAATGGCTTTCCTGATTGAGCCACATGGTTTCCTGATTGAGTCACATGATTTCCTATTTTGAGCCACATTATTTCCTATTTTGAAATCATCTTTAAAATCATCTTTATACCTTGCATAATCTCCCACATTAGTTCCTGGCTTGAGCCATTGTGCTCGCCCAAATAGGCAAGTGTCTAAAACTCCCGACACAATGGTGAAAATCATCTTTATAAAAAAAGGTATGTAGGCCGGGACCTGCATGTAGCCATACACAAAGATGAATCGAAAAGTATATAAGAAGGCCCCAAATCCCTCCTTACATTTTTTTATCATCACTAAATCAATCAAAAATGGCTGCTCCTCAACAATCCTCTAAGAAATCCACCTCTGCTCCAAAGGACAACTTCTGGACCCTCAAGACCAAATACGGATGGTCTCCAGCTTGTGTCATTGCTTAAGCGGACACAGTGCCACGGCCCAGTGGTCAAGTCTTGGCCACGTGATCTATAATGAATCACGTGATCTATAATGAACCACGTGACCATATCTGAACCACGTGACCATGTCTTGTGCTGGCCTTTCGATATCTATGTTTAGATAGACTAATTCTATAAGTCTTTTATTAATACATATTAAAGTTTAGTGAAGTGTAGAATGATGTGTGTATGTCACGTGACCTCTCAGTAGTCCATGGCAGTAATGGCTGTTCTTGGCAGTAATGACAGTTAATAATCTTTAATTACAGCTCTAGACCTGTATATCTTCCACGTGACCCTTTTTTTTCTTGTTTTTCAATTTAAACGTGTTTGCCTTTTGAAGGTGCGTGCTCATCTTAACTTATGAATCAGTCATAAACAAGTAACACACCCAAATGTTCCAAAACCATGCATTAAAAATTTTAATCAGTCATTCACAATTATTCAAACTGTCACCATTTAGTTATGTTAGATCACCATGAGTAAAGCACTATCTATATGCATGACTGGCGGTTGAACTTGTGACTGCCTGACATCCCAACACTGATAAAATTTAATAGCCAGGAACTAAAGATGGGACTGAGAACTTTAGTTAGAAATCCACTGTAAACTCAACTCCATTGTCAGTATTGAATGCAGAAACTAGCTCAGCTCAGCACTTGGATGGATGCGTTCCTCTTGACTCTTTGTCTTTGGCCAAGTTTTACCCACTTTGGCAGAATTTTCAGCCTTTCATTTCAAAATAGACGATAGTTGGGATTTTTGTTAATCCTTAGGTAATGTTTCTTGCTGATGTTTCTTGCTGATGATTCATGGCTGTGTAGACTCGGTCCCGTATATAGACCACCATATAACCAGGGGTCTAAGGGTCTGTTCAGGAAATTTCAGCCAATGAATGATTCAGATATCGTTGAAGGTGATATAGTGGCCATAATGGGAGGTAGACTCTGCAACTGAACTTCTAATAGACTGATATGTTCCTGCATACTGACATCCTCCTAGAAAAACATTGGCAGCCTCAGTATAGAATGATTCCCAAAAGCTAAAGACCAAACATATTCCATGAAAAAAATACAACCTTCAATCAACAAAACAGACATCAACCAATGGTTCTGATCTCTGAATGAAATACGAGGACACCCGTACACCACGAAGCCTTAGCTCAAATTCCAACTCCAAACCACCCAAAGTCTCTTTTAAATTGTTTTTTTAGCCAATGTGAGTTTTAAGACCTGCATTAGTCACCTGTACCTCTGACATTTTGAAGATCTCTGTGGAAATAGAGTAGGGGGAGATGGGTGAGTGGTCGCGCACGTGACGCAGCATCAAAATCACCGTGCTCATCTTAAGCACCACCATGCACATCGAGCCACTCAACCCGAAAGTATACTGGGACGTTAGTATAGCCCAAAAGCCCATGGGGCGTGTTGTTTTGGAGTTGTTCCAAGATAAGGCACCCACAGCATGTGCCAACTTCCTCCAGCTCATCCCACAATATAAAAACACATACTTCCATCGCATCATCAAGAACTTCATGATCCAGGGAGGAGACATTGTCTATGGCCAGGCAAACCAATACAATGATTCGGAGGTCGGGTCCGGTGCACATCCTGATGGCGTTGTTTTTGAAAACGAAAACGAAGATCTGGATGATTTGCTCACCTGTAATTTCCTCTTGTGCATGGCCAATCTGGGCACACCCAACTCCAATGGAGCACAGTTTTTCGTGACGCTTGCTCCAAGCCCCCATCTTCATGGGAAACATTCTGTTTTTGGACGTGTTGTGCAGGGGAAGGCAGTGCTCCGAGAAGTGGAGCGGGTGAAAACGACCCCCGAGAACGTGCCTGTGGAAAGCGAACTTCCGGTGATCAGCGACTGTGGCGTATGGCAAGAGGGAGACGATGTGCCCATTTATAATGCCAGCTATAGTCAACTTGGTGGAGATGTCTATGAAGAATACCCTGATGATGATACCACCATCATCAAGCACAGCGACGACTCATCGGAGGTGACCCGGTCGGTATACAAGGCAGCGTTGGCCATCAAGGAAAGCGGAGGGCTTCTTTATAAGGCAGGCTCTTTTCAGGAAAGTTTCTTCAAGTACCGCAAGTGTATGCGATACATCATGGAGTACATTCCGGATGCAGACCAAGAGCCCGAAAGCTATAAGCACTATGTGGACCTCAAGAAGAAGGTATACATGAACCTCTCTTTGGTGTGTCTGAAGTTGCAGGACTTTCAAAAGTGTGTGGACTACTGCACATACCTCTTGGACATGGACCTTCTGGCGGCCGAAAAGGCTAAAACCCTCTACCGCTTGGGCACGTGTATGGTCCACGATAAAAAGTATAAGGAGGCCATCACCATCTTCACCACAGCACGGGAGTTTTCAAATGACCCGGCCATTGCGCAGGACTTGGCCAAGGCCGAGGCCCTGCTCCAGAAGGAAAAAGACAAGGAGAAGGCCAAGTACGCCAAGTTTTTTGCCTGAATGGTTAAGTGAAGGGAGGTTCAATAATGACTTGATTTTGAGGCTTTATTGTGTAAGATATAGTCTGGAGACCAGTAACAACAATCCGGTACTTCAGACGAAGCATGAAAAGTATACATACCCGACGTAGAAATCATAAGCATTCATTGAAGTCATGGTTCTCATGGTCATAAATATGGGTAGTCACTATGTACTCAAGTCGGTGTAACCAGCGGTTTCACAAGTCAATTAATATAGCCAATATAGTATCTAAATGACATTAATAGACAATTCCAGTAGTCAATAGACAGTCATTCATAGTACTGTATTTAGTAGAACGTACCGAGTCAATAGACACTTGTCAATATTAGTGAAAGCTCTACTAGTAGACTTTTTGCAGTATTGAATTTAAACTGCCAGCGCTCTTTTTTTTCCTGATTATTGCTTTGAAAAATGGGGGAATGCGGTGCTTTATATATTTCGCAACTCGCAGCTCCTGCATGGCTGGTGGCTGCAAATAAACAGGGCGGGTTGAGAAAAGGGGAAATTGTCTATAAAGGGATCCCTTCCCCCCACTTATTCCCACTGAGAATTTATTTTCTTTTCCCTAACTATTTCAATTTCTTCGGGTATATGAGCTTTAACGGTTACAAGGACAAGTTAAGTATCAGAGCTGTTTCAATATTCGTTCTAAACAAGCGAATGGGTTAGCCCACTTTAGGTGGTGCTCTACCTATACAGATACTTTAAGCTCAAGATATCTGATCCAACAAAAATGTTTCTTTGATGGTCATCAAAATGATACAAGAAACATTGCTATTGTTATCGTGCATGCATCTTACTACCAAAAGCCATATAAGTGACCCTAGAACCTTTCTCAGACCATCAACAAGTGAAGATTGCAACGGATCCTACACTTATGAGCAGGAATCCAGCAAAAGGTATTACCCAATACTCAAAACAGTACTCCCAACAGTTCCACCATGACTACTACTATTACGATGCTGTACCATTCCCAAGTTTTCGTTCCCGCTATCCACATGGTCTTGAAGCTTAGTTGATAGCCCTTACATTTAGTCCGAGTGGTTCTTACTACTTCCTAATTCGAAGTTAATTAACTTGTCTAAGCTCCGAATGATAGTACAGTGAAAAAGTAGATCAGACTTTAGCGGGTATAGTCTACTCTGATTCACTCTCCACAGGTTTATGAGCTCTTACTTCTGAACCTACTATCGAGCCTGATCCGACTGTTTGATAGGCTGATAAATTAAGCAATGCTACCAGTACCAGTCTGGCTAGCCGTCTTCTACAATTTCAGCAACATTATCAAGTATTATTAGAGCTGTTCTCTAGGAAAGTTTAGAACCATTAAACATTCCAGATCCACTACAAGTCTGCTACTATACTTGATAATTTGGTACCACACTTGGATATATAAGATACTTCACTGATGATACACTTCAGACAGAAAGCAAGTCTACTCATATTGGACAAAATAGCTAGACGATCCATTGAGCTATTTACGGGCTCATAGCCACTCGTGCTCATAGCCACCAAAAAACATTGACGAGTCAACGGGTGAAAAAACCACACGAGCTCACAAGACATTTATATCACTACGAAATAGTGAGTTGTTTGTGAATTAATGTAAAAGATAGTCATAAGTCTTGTGAAGCTCCAATATAGTACAGTCTGTCCAATAGTCTGTCGAATAGTTGTCCAATAGCTGTCCAATGATCTGTTAGTCCGTCCAGAGTATATGGTTAATCTACTATGAGTAGCCATTATAATATTCTATCCATTACAGTACTATAGGGTTGGGTGATCGGATTCATTGGAGGATCCATATACAGTCGGGTGTACAGGTGTGCACATACTCGAAACGCGTCTCGATGACATGCTCCACCATCATGACTTCAGAGGAGCCGTTGAGCCGGGAGCAGCAGGACTTCAATGCGTTATCTGTAGACGACAAACTTAGCCGGCTCAATGAGTTGGTACAACAGTCGCAGGTTTACTCGCAGATCATTTTGGAGAATATGATGGAGAAGGCCATGGAGAAGAAACGCGCTCAGGAACAACTTGAAAAGGAACAGGAACAACTTGAAAAGGAACAGGAACAACTTGAAAAGGAACAGGAACAACTTGAAAAGGAACAGGAACAACTTGAAAAGGAACGAGAATTAAAGGAGGAACAAAAAGAAAAGGAAGAAGACATTTTTGAAACGGCGGAGGAAAAGGAGGAAGATGTTTCGGAAAAGGAGGAAGAGGAGGAAGAGGTTTTGCAGGATGATTCCGATAATCATTCCGATATTGTTGAGGTTATAGATGTCCTATCTGACTCTGAACCTAGCCCCAAAAAAGCCAGAGGAAGACCGAAAAGAGGCGTACGCCGCTCTAGACAAGTTACTGAGATGGAATTAGAGGAGGAGCCGGATTCTGACGTGGAGGTTGTTCTGGTAAGAAGATCTGCCCGGAACAGAGGTAAAGAACCCGAAGTGGTGGCCTACGAGACCCCACGAGCCAAAAGAAGAAAGAACAGCGCTCCCAAGGCGGAAAAGCAACGAGTGATCTATGAACCTGTTTCCCAAAAGACCAAGAACACTAAAAAAGCACTTGAAGCAGCGCAGACGGCTCATAACCAGCAGCAACCGGCACTCGTGACCGGGTGCACGATGAAGGATTACCAGCTCGACGGGCTCGAGTGGCTCGTGACACTCTACGAAAACGGCCTCAATGGCATTTTGGCCGATGAAATGGGCTTGGGCAAGACTCTCCAGTGTATCTCGCTTTTCGCCCATTTGATAGGCCACGGAGTCAAAGGCCCGTACCTCGTGGTGATGCCACTTTCTACCATCAACAACTGGGCCGCCGAATTTGCTCGGTTTACTCCCGATATCAAGGTTGTGAAGTATGTGGGAAATAAGCAAGAACGCCAGGGAATCAGACTTACCAAGCGCGGATCTTACAATGTGGTCATTACCACCTACGAATTGTTTCTCCGAGATTTCAGCAAGTTCAGCCGCGTTTCATGGAAATACTTGGCTGTGGATGAAGGTCACCGACTTAAAAACTTCCAGTCGATGTTGATGCAGTTTCTCAAGAAATTGCGTGTGGGCAACCGACTTCTTCTCACGGGTACACCATTGCAGAACAACTTGAAGGAGCTTTGGTCGTTGCTCAACTTCATTCTCCCGGATATTTTCCACGACTTGGAGCTTTTCGAGCTGTGGTTCAACTTCGACGACTTCTTGGCCGGAAGCCTGTTCTCCAACCAGGAGGAACAACGGGCCGTGCAGGAAAAAGTGCAGAAGGACTTGGTCAAGAACTTGCACGTGATTCTCAAGCCGTTTTTGCTCCGTCGTCTCAAGTCCACGGTCATCAAGGACTTGCCTCCCAAGAAGGAGTACATTTTGTATTTGAAGTTGACGCCCATGCAGCGGATCTTCAGTGATGCAGCGATGAAACGCAAAATATACGAGACGGTGGTTGAAATGCACCTCAAGGAGATGCTCCTCAATAGCCACGCAGAAGACTTTTCGTCTGCGTCAGACTTGGATCTCGTGGACCAGGTGCTCGCTGAGCAAAACGCTCCACAGGTCGTGGGGGAAAAACGTGTCCGTCATTCCAGGTACAACGATGAACAACTCAGGAAGTTTGAAGAGGTGGAGGTTATTGATAAGCGGATCAGGAACACAGACCGTGAGTATAGTGAGGGGAGAAAGAGCGCCACTCCAGCAAAGCCAGTGATTATAAAGGAACCAGAGAAAGGAGGGGAATTGATTAAACAGGGACGGGAGAAAGGAGTTGAACTCAATGTTCATGAAGGACTGGAGAAAGGAGTTGATCTGAGTATCAATGAAGGACTGGATAAGAAGGAGCCACTGGAGGACACTGTAAGAAGTGGAAATGGAATTGATATGGAGACAGACTTTGGGGTTCCTGTGATCAAGTCCGAGAATGAAGAAATTAAACAAGAGTGGGAAGTTAATAATGGAGAAGAGAGTTCAGAAGTTGAAGAGTTGGAAGCTAGAAGTGACCCAAATGGGATTATCGAGGTTTCAGATGAAGAGTTGGATCAGGAACAGCATAAGATTAACAAAATCAAAGCGTGTCTCTCGCTAGTGCAGCGGGAAACAAAGGCTCTTTCTCTTCTGAACGCTCACATACAGCTTCGAAACATCTGTGGCACCCACTATCTCTACTACTACCCATTCCGGATATGGACAAAGACCACTGAGGACCAGTTGCATGCCAACGACTCTTTTCTAGTGGAGTGTTTACGCAGGCATAGTGGAAAGTACCAGATGCTCGAGAAACTTCTCGATAAGCTCCTCTCCAATGACCATAAGGTGCTCATATTCTCACAGTTCACCCGGGTGTTGGATCTCATCAGCTTAATGCTTGCAAAAAAGAACATCCCTCATAGCATGCTCACTGGAAACATGGGCAACGACGAGAGAAACGACGAGATCGAGGACTTTAAACAAATCGGCCAGGGAGCCAGTAAAGTGTTCTTGCTCACCACGCGTGCAGGAGGACTTGGACTCAACTTGGTGGAGGCTGATACGGTGATTATCTTCGACAACGACTGGAACCCTCAAATGGATATCCAGGCCATTGGCCGCGTGCACCGTATAGGGCAGACCAAGCCCGTTAAGGTGATCCGGTTTGTGGTGAAGGACTCCGTGGAGGAGATCCTTATTCTCCGCAGTTTCAGCAAGCGGGCACTCGAGAAAATGGTCATCCAGCTGAACAAGTTTCAGATGGCCGAGAAGCTCAAAGCAGAGAACATCGATGTACAGGACATGGACTCGATTAGGTCGTTGCCTAGCTTTAATAAGGTGTTATCGTCGCTGGTGCGGTCTGAACTGGACGATAGTGTGGCCAGTGCTAACCAGATCCTCACGGGGCAAGTGGATTCCCAAGTACTGGATCTCACAGACGAAGAGCTAGCTGAGCTCATGGACAGAAGCCCGGAATGTTACCTACGGGGACCCCAGGACTTTGTCAACATGACATCTGTGGAGACGTCTTCGGAGGAGTGACGAATTTGCAGTGTGACATCACCCAAAAAAAAAAAGATCAAGAGATTAAAGAATTGGTCGAGTGGTCGAGGGGCCATTGGATCTACCATGGCTCTATGGCTCTATCATTGATTCCAGTGAATGATCATTACTTGACATGGGAACATCCAAAAATATATTCAGATCAGAGACCATCCGGATGTTGGTTTAATATACTCTCATGCCAAATGTCCGTATAAATGGGAAGGATATTTATGAATCGGAACCAAGACTAGAGACAAACTTCCTGGCCATCTTTACTTCCTTATTGTGGTTTCCACCAGGCTCCTAAGCACAATTGGTCTGCTCCAATACACAGTTCAGCATAAGCTACTGTTCAGTGTGTATTTCGTTTTGCCTGTCTGTTCATCTTCTATTTTCTACTTCAGTCAGTGTACATTCGTTACGAGTCCAGCCCGATGCCTTGACTCACCCGCTACTCCTTCCTGGGTCTATTACTGTCTTCACTATGTCTGGGTGTGTCTATTCTCTGTATAGTTGTGTCCTTTGTCTAGTTGTGTCCTTTGTCTAGTTGTGTCTACACTTACAGTGTTACAAGGTACATAGAGCATAGAATTTCCCAGTGTTTATAGAGTATAGAGTTAACGGTGAGTATGGGGCTGTTGTACTCCCAATATTAACTTCTGGCTCAGTATTATACCTTACTGCCACAGTTCTAGTCCAATACTACTTCCAAGCCTATTCTATCCATGGCTCTACAAGCCATAATCGAGAATTCTTAAACTAGTATAATCCTGGATATAAGACTCGGAAGGCTAACTATATAGTTCTATTCTTATAGCCTAGTCCTAGCACTAATCCTGCATATAGTAGCCCTAGTCCTAACTCCCAATACTATAGCTGTACCTTCATTCCTATATACAGTACTGATTCTGTTCTGTTCTGTAATAACATGAAAAGGAATAGTGAGTCTTTATAGTATACGTCAGTTAGAAGTGCTTGCCTAGATCTAGTATTAGAAGACAGATGTTCCTGCATAATACCAATGGCCGTAGGTTAAAGTGATGTAGAGAATTAATAAATAATAGATAAGAAATAAAAAATAATTAATAATTAATAATAAAAAAGAAAAAAAAAAATAATAAATTAAAAAAAAAATAATTAATGGCTCATGCAGTGAGAGGACTTTGTACACTGGGCTGGGGGTATATAAAGAAGTGAGGCCGCACCAGTTTTGCCCACCCCCAAAAAATTACAGATTGGTTTTGAAACCCTAATTTTGAAATATTCATCATCTCCCATCTTTTGCCACCCACTAGCTATCCTTGCTGTCAACCCTAGCTATTCCAACCAAGCTACACTTACACTCGTGCCCCACCATTCCCCTCCGGCTGTGTGCACTCCTGCAGCCTTATCGCAATCTACCCCAGATTTACACACAAACAAACGCCACAACAACCATCTGATCCCCTTTTCTTCCACAGTTATACTTTCATTTTTTTGGTTCCATTGATTTTATTGGCTCATTGTTTTATTGGTCCATTTAGAAAATCCTGGATTTATTAGATCCATCGATTCTCATCTGTTTACATTTGTTTCCAGAAGGTCATTTAAGTACCCGTCTAAACCTGAACCTTCTCCAATTTTCTGGTTTTATGCACCATGAAAGTGTTGTTGCTCCTCGCTACAGCCTGGGCAGCACCTTATTTTGTCCAAATTCCCATTCAGTTGGAGAATCAGTTGGAGAATCGAGTCCTGAGTGTGCAGGAAGCTGCTCCATTTACTGGTATTCCAGATGACTTTGAAGACTGGACCTTGGAACAGTCCTGTTTTTCGTTCCACCGGATTCTCGAGAATATCGGGGGTCTGTCGTCCTTGCCTTCTGTGCCTGAAGGTGTGGTGTTGGCTTCTCCTCTGAAGGTCAACCCTGATTACTACTATAACTGGATCCGGGACTCGGCGCTTACCATCCGTCTGTTGATCTACGAGATGCGAGATGCAAGGAAATCTGATCCTGTTTTTACTGATGTCTCCGATTCTTCCGATGTTGCCGATTCTTCCGACGTTTCCGGCTTTCTCTCTGAGGCCAACTTGAAGTCCGTGGTGGAACTGTACATTAAGGTGAATCATCGTTTACAGAGGCTCCGGAACCGGTCCGGTCGCTTTGAAGACCGCAGTGGTTTGGGCGAACCCAAGTTTAGGGCTGATATGTCTGCTTTCGATGGCTCGTGGGGCCGTCCCCAGTCCGATGGACCTGCACTTCGTGTGCTGACCATCGTCAACTTTATGAATCTCTTGGAGGAAACAGGCCTAGATTTTGGACCCGGACTCAATGATCTGTTTGTCTATAACGAGATTATGCGTCCCGATTTGGAGTATGTCTTGGACCGTTGGCATATCCCGCTGTTTGACCTCTGGGAGGAGATTAATGGCATGCATTTTTTCACGGTGCTTGTACAATTGAGAGCAGTTACTGATGGTGCTGTTTTTGCCGCTAAAAATGGCGATACTGACTTTGCAAAGCTCTTGAAATCGGCTGCGTTTGAGATCCAAGAGTATATCGCATCTGCAGGTTTCGTTGGTCCATTACACATCATTGAAACACCACTGGTTTGGGGCCGTGAGGGCCTTGATGCTGCCAGTCTCTTGGCATCCCTTCATTCCCACAATATGGATTTTGGAGGCACAGACCTTGTCCCTTTTGATGTGGACGATAGCCATGTTCTCAACACCATTGCCGCATTGGTGCTCGTGATGAAACGCCTTTACCCAATCAATGCAGGACAAGGCGTGGGCTTGGGTAGGTACCCCGAGGATGTCTACAATGGAGATGGCACATCGGAAGGCAACCCCTGGTTCATCTGTACTGCATCTGCAGCAGAAGTACTCTACAAGATGGTGTACAAGAAAAGAGCGGAACAAACGGATATCAATACATCCGAACTTAGTCCGTTTGTGAAGATGCTCGGCTTGGATCTTGGAGAAGTTGTTAGCCATGGAACTCCTGAGTGGGACCAGTTCTTGGACTCAACCTTGTTCATGGCAGACTCGTTTCTACGCAAGATGCGCCTCCACATGAACACCGAAGGGCGCATGCTGGAGCAGTTCAACAAGTACACGGGTTTTATGCAGGGTGCCTCAGACTTGACATGGTCATATTCGTCTTTCTACAATTGCGTCCGGTGGAGAGAGGCTGTGAAAGCACAGGGGAAGGCCTAGGGTATGAAGACCCGTACACCAGTTCCAAAGACCCGTACACCACACTGATAGCGCACGCGCACCCTCGCCAATCCACATGAACCTCGAGTGCGAACAGGAATACCAAGCATTAGACCTAGTCGGAAAGTTGAAGATGTCGACGTTGGTAGGAGGCATTTTTCTCTTGCATGCGGCATACTCCTCTTACGAACACCACCAGGTGCTCTCGACGCCCGTGCCCCGGGATATAGTGTTGGAGCTAATAGTAGGGCTCATTTTGATCAATTTCGGAGCCATCAAGGCAAACAGCCCGAGACTTTCGCTCTCCAGCTCAAACATTGTGGCTCCTTTGAAGAAGTACTTGCTTCCTATTGATACCAGCAAGGCCATGGTTGCCACCAAGGATCTCGGGTACTCGGAGCACGAGGTGTTGGAGACCCGGGTGGATTTCTTGGATGTACGGAGAAAGAGAGAGGAGTACTTGAAGGCCAAGGGCACGAAGAATGTATAGATTAATGATGATGTTATGATACAAGAAAGAGTTGAATAGAATTCACTGAAGTATAGTTAAACAAATGGACAGAAAGATGTTTGGAGCAAATGAATGAGGAAAAGGGAAATATGCCATAGGAATGTCTAGTCTACAGTCTACAGTCTACAGTCTACAGTTTACAGTCTACATTATACAGTCTACAGTCTATAGTATATGGTCAGCTACTGGCAGCTCAAAAGTCTACTCAGCCACATTCGTCAATCAATGAGTACATGCAATTATGAAGCGTCACCAGAATCATAGGATTATATAGACTCGATTTAAATCTTCACCATCTTGACATGAACCTATTTGACAAGACAATCTTTTCAAAGCACGAGTCCTTAATCTAAAATCATCATATGAGTCGTTGATCTTTCTAGTATGCGTATATTACAGAATGCGTATTACAGAATGCGTATTACAGAATGCGTATTACAGAATGCGTATTACAGAATGTGTATATTACAGAACGATAAACTACCACTACTACTACTACTACTACTACTACTACTACTACCTACAAGATTATTCATATATTTATCATACTTAAATTAAACATATATTTCCAATATCCCAACTACATATATTATAAAAATAAGTGTGTACAGTAGTCAGTAGTCAGTAGTCAGTGTAGTAGTATCTCTACTTCCTCTCAAGATTCTTCATGAGTAGTACTACACAGTCCTATCTACATACACTACTATAATCTACAATCCACTACTATAATCGAGAATCCACTACTATAATCGAGAATCCACTACATGCTACTATAATTAATAATCAGTAGGAAAATATTGTGAATTCACAAATGATGATATTTTTCCATATTTTATTTTTTAACTCGATTATCAATTTTTAGGGGTGGTCTTTTCGCACCTGAACATCTGAGAATTTACGCATTTTGGGTGACATGTGCGTAGATTCGCGAAAATGAGAAGTTACTACAATATCTCACCAAAACCCTAGATAATGTAATTGTCTAATATATTATGTTCAGCCAGTCTGGTATTTAGCCGTTTAAATTTATCGAGAAATGACTAATTGAATAATCCTATACTACTATTACATTAGAGTAGATACACTAATGGACCTTTCTACGGTATGATACGCTGGTGTTTTGTAGTGAAGAGAAGATGGTTACTATTGAGGAAGTAGTAGTGCATATAGGAACAGTAGAAGTAGAAGTACAAATAGTATAATTGACTCCTCAAAGTGTTCACTTGTCTCGTATACAATACAATTCCTCTTCATTAAGGTAGATGGTACTGTATTTAGTACATGATACTTTGATTAGGTATTTGTCACGTGATACTCTACTCTACTTATATCATTTTCATGCTCTATAATATACTCTATACAGTACTCTACTTAAATCATTTTCATGCTCTCATCATGTGTACATTTACAAATTTACAACCTACTAAACTATTGATTTTTAATGGTTGATTCTCTCTACTACATACTCTATACTTAGTGTGGTGTACTCTCGATAATTACCGTGTTGTAGTTATGTATTTGTAGTTGGAGTAGAATAATGAGAATATACCTGCGATGGTATGATTAATTAATGGAGTCTCTTCTATAACTACTGAATTTTCTTTTCAGCCTTGGCCTTCATGGTGTCCTCGCGCAGCTGTTTGCCCTTAGGCCCAGCCTCCGTGTCCAAGAAAAAGTCCCACCATCTGAAGCTGGATGCGTACGAGCCCACAAAGTAGTGGTGGTGCTCATCATGGTGGTCTGCGCCGGCCCAGAAAGGAAGGAACCGGTGCAAGGAGCAGGGGAACTCGTAGCCCGAGTGTGCGTCCACGGCCTGGAACAACCGCAAGCAGATCCAGAGCGAAATGGTGAAGAGGTGCAAATCTTGCGTGAAGTAGCACCACACCATGGGGAGTCCCACAGTGCCCACACCCAATAAGGCCACCTCGGCCGGATGAGCGTATTCAGCAGCCAAACCAAAAGGGGCTGCATACCGGTGGTGTTGCTTGTGAATATACTTGTAGAAGGCTCCGTAGTGCAACCCACGGTGGAGCCAGTAGTGCCAAGCATCCTCCATGATGAAGAAAATGGCCAACTGGAAAAGCACTTTGGACACTGAGGGGAAGGGAAGGTCAAAGGTCATGCCGATCTTAGCACTGATGGGGTGGAAGAACCAAATGGGGAATGCTTCCACCATGAAGTGCGACGTCAACACCGACTTGAGGCACTCCCACTGCTCCTGGTTGCTGGGCACCTTGGCATCCTGGATCTTGTACTTCCTGAAGTAAGGGATTCGGTCGATGATGGCCCATGGGATACATCTGCCAAAGTACATGAACTCGTGCATCAAGAAGAAAAAGAGGCCTGTGGCAAAGATATCATTGTCCATCCAGTAGTAGTAGGCACCCCATAATTTTTCCACGGGGTTTAAGGTGGTCAAAGTATCGAAGTTTCTGTAGGCATCGGCGAAAGTCGTGCCATTAGAAAACCCGGCGTAGTTGTGATATACCGCACTGAAGTTAGTATAATAAACGAGAGATGGGAAACGGACAGCAAAGATAAAAGTGATGAAAGCGTGATATATGTGCGAAGATAGCTGATTGATTTTAAGAGCTTAAACCAGATCAACAGATACCACCATGGCGTTAAACAGAATGTGACACACAAATCAAAACAGATAACAAGACAACAATACTGATTTAACGAAATTCAAGGACCAAATAGGATTATAAGCTTCTGATGACTTCGGATTTTTCGATATTCAGGTCATTTTCAAATGAATTCCGATGAATTCCGATGAATTCCGATATTCAGGTCCTTTTCAGGTCATTTCAACATTTCAGTCATTTTAACATTTCAGTCATTTTCAGATGGCCGTCATTTTCGAAGGCTGTCATTTTCAGATGGCCGTCATTTCAGATGGCCGTCATTTCAGATGGCTGTAATTTTCAAAGGCTATCAAGTCATCAGCCTTCAGTGGCAATCAGTTCCAAACGCGTTTCAAGTTTCAAGTATGTCTCAGCTTTGTTTCACATTTGTTTCAGCTTTGTTTCACATTTGTTTCACACTTGTTTCACATTTGTTTCACACTTGTTTCACATTTGTTTCACTTTTAAAATGTTTCGTTTAGTCATTCATATACATACCTAACCATGATACAGTTGGAAAGAAGAGAAGATGCGGTTTATATAACGCTCGTATAGACGCGAAGAGAAAAGCCAAAAAGAAACGATTCACGCGAGCATGAAAAAAGAGAGCATGGGCCGTCGTATAGACTAAACGAGCCCCCGTCTCCGTTTGCCTCCACGTTCCTCAGCCCAGCTTAGCCTCAACAACTTCGAAACATAAATATTTCAAAGAAATATTTCAAAGAAATATAAAAAAAAATATTAAAAAAAATATTTAAAAAAATATTATAAAAATAAGAATAAGAAAAAAATAAGAACAATTAAAAATAAGAACAACAAGAAAAAAAAAAAAAACGGTCATTTGACTCCTCAAATTGTATAAAAGTCTTTACTCTTATGTAAATAATAAACTCATCTCTTATAAGTGATTAATTTTTATGGTGTATTAAAAATACACATTGTACATTAAGGTCTTGTGAGTGAGCGAGCATAGGAGACAGTGAGCAGTGAGTCAGTGTTCAGTAAGTATAGCATATGCGGAGAAGTAGAGTGCGAGTACTCACTAATAGAGTATAGAGTATAGAGCATAGAGCATAGAAAATAGTAGAGTGAGTATAGTAGAGTATAATGAGTATAGTAGAGTGAGATACTCAGTACTGGAGGAGTGAGTATAGAGTATAGTAGAGTATAGTAGAGTATAGTAGAGTATAGTAGAGTATAGTAGAGTATAGTAGAGTATAGTAGAGTATAGTAGAGTATGGAGATAGTAGAGTATGGAGATAGTAGAGAATGGTAGAGAACTAGGAATAATTACAATGTAGATACTTATCTTATGTCATATGAGAAGAGACTTAAATATAAGCAAGGAAATAATGAGGCATTGAAAAATATATCTGAGGAATGAAGAATATATCTGAGGAATGAAGAATATATCTGAGGAGAAGAATATATCTGAGGAGAAGAATATATCTGAGGAATGAAGAAGAGATTGGATTTGGGGTAGAGAAGCATTCTATAAGATGATGAACAAAAGTATATAGTAGAGTATGAATGTTTAACGGTAGTAGAGTAGAGTGTAGTAGAGTATAGTGTAGTCTAAGGTAGTAGAGTAGAGTAGAGTGTAGTGATTAAAGGCGTAAGTGAAGTTGGAGTCCAGTGTAGAGTATGTACTAGTGGAGTAGAGTACTATAAGTGTGGAGTAGATTATGGTGGAGAATAGGTAGTAGAGTAAAGTAGTATAGTGTAGTATAGTGTAGTATAGTGTAGTATAGTGTAGTAGATCACAGAGTACTATAAGTGTAGAGTGGAGAAGAATAGAGTAGTCTAGGAGAGTATAGTAGAGTATGTACTATAGAGTGTAGTGTGGAGTGTAGAGTACTATTAGTATATAGTAGAGTATGTACTATTAGTATATAGTAGAGTAGAGTGTAGAGTAGTAGAATATCGTAGACTATAGTACTAGTATAGTATAGTATAGTGAGTATGGTGAGTATAGTGTAGAGCAGTATATGACAAAGTACTAGTAGAGTATAGTATAGTAGAGTAGAGTAGAGTAGAAAAGAGTAGTAGAGTAGTGTATAGTACAGTAGAGTATAGTACAGTAGACGAGTTTTCTCCATAGAAAAGGTTCAAACACACTCATTGGGTATACGTATTAATACAGTTTCAGTATATTAAATGTATACCTCAGCCATTGACCATACAATGAAAAAAAATCCTCGACTATTTATGGATTGAGTAGATTACCCTAATATCAAGGGAAGAGTAAGAAAGATTAAGAAAGAGTAAGAAAGAGTGGAGTCCCTGAAAGTGTAGAGTGGTGAGCTCAGAGTACGTCAGTCTACAGTAATCGTAGAGTCATAGAGCATGAGTATATTCAGTACAGGTCATGGTAGAGTAGTGTATAGTAGTGTATAGTAGTGTATAGTAGAGTAGTGTAGAGTAGAGTAGAGTAGAGTAGAGTAGAGTAGAGTAGAGTAGAGTAGAGTAGAGTACAGTACAGTATAGTGTATAGCATGACTATACGACTGCTCTATACTCCACCACATAGACTGCGACTCTTGCTGCGACTCTTGCTGCGACTCTTGCTGCGACTCTTACTGCGACTCTATACTGCTACTCCACTTCTTTCTCTAATCCCAATACTGAGACTGAAGATAGTGTCATTGGTGAGTAGAATAATAGTAGAGTAGATGACAGAAATTGAGATTTCTTCTCTATAATTTAGTCTAAGAACCAAACTGATACTTAGACTCCACGAAGCTTATTTTGTGTCTTCTTCTTAGAATTTGATACAGTATTAGCTGTATTAGTCAGGTTTCGTCTTCTTATAGTAGAGTAACGGTTAGGAACCCTGGCCAGCACTATGGCTGCGTATTATGACTCCACCAATACTTCAGGACTTGAATTTCGGCTGTGGACAATTTCCAGCAGGATACAATATCCTGAAATTGCTATATCCTGAAATTGCTATATCATGAAATTGCTATATCATGAAATTGCTATATCATGAAATTGCTATATCCTGAATGGCTCTTTCCTCAATGACCATCTCCCAATGAACATTCTCTGAAACGGACTTAGACTTATACCGTTCGGCAATAGAAGTGTATTAGGATAAGTCCATAAGCCGTAGCATGGAAACCATGAAGATCA
Organism: Metschnikowia sp. 04-226.1; assembly: GCA_002370245.1. NCBI lineage: Eukaryota > Fungi > Ascomycota > Pichiomycetes > Serinales > Metschnikowiaceae > Metschnikowia > Metschnikowia sp. 04-226.1. Next base: position 91,139 of record NLAD01000830.1, read on the forward strand.
CCCTGAAGATGACCCGAGAAAACCCGTGCATCCCGAAACGAAACAATGTTTTGAACCTTCCAGCTTCCAGAACATTCATGAGCGTTTCACGCTATATCTGAAAGCAGAAGTCTTGAGCATGGAAGCAAGTTATGTGGGATTGATTGCGAAGAGCAATTCCCCTCTCATTATTGCAGACTGCACACAGGCCGCACTGTGCTGACAAACCAGATCCATGGACTTTAAAAGGCCCCCAAAATCTGCCACTAAAGTTGGCGCCCAGACAGATGGTGTATTGTATACAGGCATCCCAATCTAGTCACACTTCATTTAACCCAGTCACCTCCCCCAATTTTGTTTTTTTATTTCTCTGCCCTTCGGGTTCCAGTCTCTTTGTTTCTCTTTGCTCTTCGGTGCCACACGCGTGTTGGCCGCACGCCTCATTATCTCGGAGCTATCGCAAGTATTCCGCGCTCACATGAAATGAGCCCAAAGCAGTCCCATCCCCGACCTTTCCTGCAGACTCGGCATATCATCGGTGAGTGGGCATAGTATAATAATCAAGGCGTTGCCACATCTTGACTCGCTAAGCTCTGCACCCCACAGTCCCCGGATTTATACCCAACCATATTCAATCCGGAAATCATACTAGAAATAGACTAGGCTTTGCCTTCAACTTCCTTTGTGCCTATTAAACTTTGAGCTTTTTAAACTTTGAGCTTTTTAAACTTTGAGCTTATTGGACTTCACTCCAATCACCATGTCTGACGGCTCCACTGATTCGTTGGGGGATCCTGAAAACTACCACGAACCACAGCATTTGCATGACGACTCCCAACTGGAAGAGTACCCCAATAGCACATTCCGTACACTCTCTGGGGCCTCTGCAAGACGAACCAATACCCATGGCTCCGATGCCCTCAGTGTCAAGAACATCTACGGAGATATGAACGACAACGAGATCGAGTTGGAACGGTCTCGAACCCGGTCTGCAATTCTTGATTCCTTGCAAAACAGGGTCATGCGGACGCTTTCGACCAATGACATTGAAAGCAACAGTGCGTCCATGCACCGAGAGTCCAAGAAGTCCGGAGATTATGAGAATTCCATAGATTCTAAGGGATCCAGAAACTCTAGAGATCTCATTGAAAGAGATACAGAGTCCGACCCGGACTACCTCGGAGACATTGTTCCCACCAAAGATGCAGGAGAAGAGTTCAAGGATGTGGACCCCGAACTAGTATCGTGGGATGGCCCCGATGACCCTCAAAACCCCCGTAATTGGTCTCATGCACAGAAACTCTTGCAGACGGCCACTGTTTCGGTGTACACGTTGATCTCGCCGATGTCGTCCTCCATATTGTCTCCTGCCATGCCAGAGATCGCCGAGAGTTTGGGCATCACAGAAAGATCCGTGGAGTCGCTCTGTGTGTCCATCATGGTGTTGGCGTGGGCCTTAGGTCCGTTGCTAATTGCTCCGATCTCGGAATCCGACAGTGTGGGAAGAATGCCCGTGCTAAATGTGTCCATCTGGATCACGGCCATCTTCAACTTGTGCTGTGGCTTTGTCAAAACACCAGCCCAGCTCTGTGTGCTTCGGTTTCTTGGAGGTTTGGGAGGGTGCGCCCCAATGAACGTTGGAGCAGGCACTTTGGCCGATTTGTGGTCGGATAACCAGAGACAGTTTGCTCTTTCCATTTACTCGTTGGGCCCCACGCTTGGCCCAGTGATTGCCCCTGTGATCAGCAGTTTCATTGTGACGGGAATGTCCTGGCACTGGTGCTTTTTTGTGTTGGCCATCTTCAACTTTGCCGTGGCTGTTTTGGGCTCGCTTATCTTCCGGGAAACATATGCTCCTCGGATCTTGAAGAAGAAGGCCATTGCCTTGAGGAAGGAGACGGGAAATCTGCACCTCCACACGATCTATGAAATTGCTGATGGAGAAAGCATGTTCAGCAAACTCGCAACCACTGTGCTGAGACCCATCTTGCTTCTCACGGGCCACCCCATGGTGTTTGGCCTCGGCTCGTTCATGGCCTTCACCTATGGCTTCATGTACTTGATGATCGTGACGTTTCCTCAAGTGTACAAGCAGAGCTATGGCATGTCCACCAATATTTCTGGGCTCATGTACCTTCCGTTGGGCATTGGGTTTGTCATTGGCACAGTGTTCTTCCAGTATGCCATTTCCCATACATACAAGGCCCTTACCCTCAAGAACGGCGGAGTGTCCAAGCCTGAGTTCCGGTTGCCATGGCTTTGCTCCTGTGGCGTGGGTATTCCCTGTGGGTTGATAATATATGGCTGGTCTGCTCAGTACAAGGTGCACTGGATAGCACCAGCCATTGGCCTGGGCATTTTTGGCTTCTTCATTGTGGCCATGTTCCAGACCATTCAGCTCTATCTTATAGATATGAACAACCGGTTTGCAGCTTCGTCGGTGGCTGCGGCCGCGGTGTTCCGGTCGTTGTTTGGCTTTGCTTTTCCATTGTTTGCTCCCGCAATGTACGCCAGACTTAATTATGGCTGGGGTAACACGCTCTGTGCACTTCTAGCCTTTGGCTTGGGGGTGCCTTTTCCGTTGTTTTGTCTTTTCTATGGTGAAAAATTGAGACACTGGGCCAATGCCAGGTTTGAGAGACGCCAAGCCAAGAAGGATGCCAAGAGATTCGAGAAGCTTCAATTGAAGGAGCAACACCAGAAACAAGAGTCGTAATGGACTCTTGGTATTTTAATACGAGGCTCGGTTTTTTTCCGTGACTCTTGTCTTTTCACACGACACCCGACTTTTCATGTGACTCCTGGCTTCATGAAGCCCTGCCTATAATAAATCTTTGATAATCTCAAGATTCTATTGTTGGGCTGGATCTTGTTAATCTCCTAATACCCCTAGAAACTGGTCTAGACTCTTGGACGAGTTGGTGCTGCATAGGACCTTGCAGCAATCGACGGATCCCGGAAAAACAATGGTGCGATGTATGCAGGTCCACACAGAAAAACGATGTCCACCAAAAGCAATGCAGCAATTAATGCAACAATCAACGACATCGATCAATAGAGATCATAATAGGTCAGTTAATCATAATCAATCATGTGGATCACTATAATGTGCCGGAAATCATGTCAAACCACGTGGCTCGAAATGTTAGGTCTACAATAATGGACAGCATCTAAGCCTGGCTCACTCTAAGCCACGACGTTTCAACACTTAATTTGGACCACTGAAGAAGCGAGGAATAGATCCTAAATTATCACCCATTCATGCATGACGTAGACCAGTAACCCCTTCGCCTCTAATTGATTTAGATGTGCAGAAAATCTCATCATGACAACGGTACGCGATGACGTAGCGTAGCAGGTTGTGCATTGCCCGACCTGCACAATGTGCCTTATATAGCAGATCAACCGTAATCGAGCGTTAGTCTTGTTTAACACCATCCACGATGTTGCTCACGGCTTGCATCCAGAAGTGTAGAAACGGATGAATTGGTCAATTAATGAGTTGAAAATGGTATGGATGGTTGACAAGAAATGTGTCCGTTTAGACGAGACACGTGGTGGTCGTAGGGAATGAATGTAGTCATGGAAACGTGAAGGCGGTCGGTTCCGGCATGTAGACAAAGAGATCAGGATCCGGTATGTAAACTGTTGTATGCAATAATATAGCCCCAGAGGCTATGGAATGCGTTTGTAAAACCCGACCTCGATTAAAAGGGTAATGATAGAACTAATCGACCAAGGACTGCAGATGGGGCATAATAACATGAGAGCGGATGCAGGTCAAATAACATCGAGGGCTGAGCTTCAATAAAGACCAATCAACAGTTCAAGTATGAGGTGTGGGGAAGCGAGTGAAATTCGCCTCTTGAAAGGATGAAGCTATCATGACACATGGATGAAACCCCCACAAAACCCCGGAGAAACACGGGAGTACTGGGCCGAAACGCCCTTTCCGCTGAAACGGCTCTGCATCGCGGCATGTCAAGACAAGCACAGCGTTGCGAACGCTCACGTAATCGCGCCTTGAAATAGTTTCTTTTTTGCTCACCAGAGCTTTTCTTTGGCCATGCACAGGCCCGAGTAAACACTCCGAAAAAAGGTCTGCGCACTCACCGCACCCCCTCAGCTAGCCCGTCACGCACGGGAGCCGCCCCACATTTCCGGAGGGCACAACCGGGAATAGTCTCAAGCCCGAACCGCCAGCGAACATTGGTCATGAGGTACCAGCGCAGGGCGGGCCATCTTTATATACTTTTTTGTCTTTGTACTTGTGTTTCATAATTGCAACACAAAACTCCCTGGTCATGCAAGCATTGACCTTGTTACACTAGGCAATTAAAAAGATTTACAACCCTTTGGACCCAGCCCCTAGACTCTACAAACACAAAGGCCACAGCACTTGACCGCCCCACAGATCCCAACAGTGCAAGAGGCGGCACCGGAATGGCCAATAATAGCTCTACCATTCTCAGGTAGTTTCTTTTTGCGCCTGCATGATGCTCACGGATGCAGCCAGCTCCGTCTAGGATCGGGGATTTTTTTTTTTTCGGCTATGCTTACATACTGGGTTAAATTGCTTTTTCCTTTTCTTATCCAAATCTGCACCACATCACGTTGCCTGTGAGCATACTATATATATACCCGCCTTTCCCGCCCCCTGCTCTCAATTTATTTTCTTGTGCTGCTAAAAATCAACAGACATTTAGAAGATACTTTATTAAACTCCATTCCCTTTACTTAAATTGAGTCACTCTTTTGATCTCAATTTCTCCCAACACATCTCAAAATAACAACTACACCAGAAATGAACTTTTCCTACGAGAACGTCGTCCCTAACTTCAGATTGGACGGAAGATTGGCTGTCATTACCGGAGGCTCCGGAGGTATGAGCTCTGTTCTTTCCAGAGCTCTTTTGGCTCAAGGTGCTGATGTTGCTCTTGTTGACATCAACTTGGAGAGAACCACCGCCGCCGCCAAGGAGGTGCTTGCCTGGGGTCAGGAGACCTTGAAGGGCGCTCACGAGTCCCCTATCGGTAAGGTTTCTGCATGGTCCTGTAACATTGGTGACAGTGAACATGTTGACACCACCTTTGCCGAGATCAACGAGCACCACGGCAAGATTGCTGACTTGTTGATCAACACCGCCGGCTATGCCGAGAACTTCCCAGCTGAGCAATACCCAGCCTCTAACGCCGAGGGTATCATGAGAGTGAATGCTCTTGGAGCATTCTACGTGTCACAATCATTTGCTCGTGCTTTGATCCAGGCCAACTTGAAGGGTTCGATCATCTTGATTGGTTCCATGTCTGGTACCATTGTGAACGACCCTCAACCTCAGTGCATGTACAACATGTCCAAGGCCGGAGTCATTCACTTGGTCAGATCCTTGGCTTGTGAGTGGGCCAAATACAACATCAGAGTCAACACCTTGTCTCCAGGATACATTCTCACGCCATTGACCAGAAACGTCATTGCCGGCAACTCTGAGATGAAGGACACCTGGGAGTCCAAGATCCCAATGCACAGAATGGCCGACCCCAAGGAGTTTGTGGGCTCAATCTTGTACTTGGCCTCGGAGTCTGCTTCGTCGTACACCACGGGACACAACTTGGTTGTTGACGGAGGCTACGAGTGTTGGTAGATTATGCCAGATTGCAAACGCGGCTGGCGATTCACGGCATTGCTGTTTATAGACACATCGTCAGCCAAGGAAATAAATTATCAATGAACTGAATAATAATTAAACATAAAGAATTCAAATCTATAAATTCCATAATCTCCTTCGTAATTCTCCACCCACTTGTTCATAATTCTCCACAATCTCCCACTTCTACCTAGTTCTCCACAATCCTCTGCACTTGTTCATACAACAGTCAAAGAGTCCCACCAGAATCAATGGTACAGTTTCCGAAATAGGAAACAGCAAAATACAAAAAAAAACATCACTGCATATTGAACTTGACAGAGAATGGTTCCGGTATAGTGTAGACTTCTTTCCAGATTCCTTCCAGACTCCAATTCCAGATTTCTAGACTCCAGACTCCCAGATTACTTTCCTCCGACTTGAACCATTCTTCTAGGCTATGGCCTTTATCTTAATAGACCAGTCTTTTCCAAGACCAGTTTTTTCTCAAACCAGTTTTTTCTCAAACCAGTCTTTTTAAACCAGTCTTTTTAAACCAGTCTTTTTAAACCAGTCTTCTCTAAGACCAGTCTCTCTGATTTGATATCAATCTTATCTCCTTCATTCATCCTTTGGAAGTGGATTAGAAAGCCCTCTTTCACTGGCTGGATTCTTGCGTTCCACGTCTTTACTCAGCACAGCACCGGGTCCCTTGATCCACACCGTACGCTTAGCAAGTAGACTTTCGAAGTGGAGTTCATCAGGGAGCAATGTCTATCTGATTCGGTTGCCCCGGATATCCATGGACTGCATTAGCTGTGGGTCCAGATGAAGCTGGTCGAGCTTGGTATTCTTTAGCGTTACCTTCATCAGTGGCGAGCACGAGAAGAGCTGGCCATCCACGGAGGTGCCATTCTTGAGTTTCACGGTGATGGACAGGTTGGTAACAGAAGAAAGGTTCATTAAGAAGCGTACCAACTTCATTTTGTAGTAGAGGACAAGGGGGTTTCTGTAGAGTGGATGAAAACTCTTGAGTAGCACTTCTCTGACTTGGTCAGTCCCCAAAACAGGTCCAGTCAATGAACTTGTATGGAAAGAAGTCCATTCCTAATGATAATCTTGATCCCATTCCCCTCTCCACCTTCTTATAGTCTTTCTGGGGATCTCCTAATCCTCTTTTTCTCCTTAATCCTTTCTCCCTAGTTCACCCGGGAACTCTCCCACATGCGCATCAAGGACTTCTTGAAGCACGCCACGTTGTAGTCGATGATCGTAAGCAACTCGTCCATGTTGCCGATATGTGCGTCGTCATCATCGTTCCTAATCAAGGCCACAAGCGCCAACCCCCGAATCATCTGCTTCAAGTAGATCACCGAGCCGTTGGAGAGGTGTGACACCGACTTCATGCCATCCTTGGCCGCCGCCTCCCGGTCGGAGTCCACATACAAATCATCCAAGTCAATGGTGATATCAATGAATTCTGCACACACCTCATAGGTCTGGATATCCACAGGCGAGGAGTCGGTAGCCACGTATATCTTGGAGTTGACATCAAAAAGAAACACTTTATCAATAGACGAATGCGCCACCAAATTGTCCAACATATTTTCCAAGGATGGCAATTCGGGAACGAGTTTTTGCACAATCCGGGAAAACGCTTCATAGATGGAATGATCAAAAATGGACGTCAAGTAGAACGACACCTGTACACCCTCCAAGCCCAAGTCCAAGAGCTCATCTCCAGTTCTCTGCATAATGTCTCTCTGGGCATCGATCCGATAGTCTTCAGATAAGCCATCAATCTTATGGATAAGCACCTCGATATGGATCCGGGGGTTGGCCTTGTATGCAAACTCAATAATGGTCAGAAGGTTTGTAAGGGCATTCAAGTACTCATCCTGCAGGTCAATCACATAAACCAAAGCACCGACGCTGGAGAAGAGCCTTTCACTATCGTAGGTGGGCTCGAAGTAGTTGAGCTGGCCGGGTAACTCCATGACGGCCAAGTCAATAAGCGAGGAGAATTGCTCGGTGGTGGGTTTGGTGGTGGACTCGAGGTAGAGTGTATCTAGGGGCTGCATATTGTGGAAGACCACTTTGCAGATGGACAGCTTGCCACTACGGCGGAGACCCATGAGGAGGATCGTGGCGTTGGATTCTCCCATGATGAAGAAAGTGTGCTGGTATTTGGTGTTGAGCATCTTCAGATTGAGCCCACACACCCGTACCTCCGAAGAAACAGAACAGGACCAATAACACTAGAGGATTAGAACATGGGTGAAACACTAGAGTAAAAAACTCTTGACAACTAGACTTTGGGAACTGAACTAGATTCACTTTTTTTGGGGCGAAAAAGATTGCAGCACCACAATTTCACACATGGTCTCCCACTGCATTACTCACTGCGGCCCTAAGTGGCTTGACTAACGTTGATCGGACGGGAAACAGTATTTTCCACTTGGTATGGCCGCAACCGAAAATGTTAGAACTTAAGCAGGTTTGGGACTGTATAAAACAAAAGTTATATTAATTCGTATATTGTAATACTGTAATACACCTTAGAGGGATCCCTAGGGGATTCATCCAATCAGGCGAACCTGCTCGTTCTTATATACTTTGTTACTGTTTCGGGTAACCCATATGTTATTCCCGAAACGGTCGGGCTTCGGAATGTGAAACCTTATAATACCGTAAGGTACAGTCTCACATTGCCCTGAGGATTCCGAGTTCGGAATCCTCTCCGGCGCGTGCATGTTACATGCTCAGCGCCTCGTTAGGATCCATTGACACTAGATACTCGATTCTAGCGCTCATAGAATAATTCCTAACAGAAAATAAGTTTTTTTTGACGTTCCTCCGAACCAGTCATCCATACTCATGCTCTCATCTCCAAGATACTTTATACAGGATCAATCATCAAATAATGAATAGCTACTGGCTGAAACTGTCTACAATATGACCACTACTGACTTCATGGTGTACTGGTGTACTGATACTATTTTATTAGAATAGTATTGAAAGTTGCTAGAGTTGTAACTCAAATGTGCATGGTTATGAGCACTGACCACGTTTTTTTCTAGCGTTTTTTCCACCTCTCTACAGGAATACCTTTTCTTTCTGGTTATGGTATCTTCTCATTCAAAGCATAATTTGAAATCACCAATTACAAGTTATTAGCTAAACTTTACCCACAAAACTGCATAGATGCTATAGAACTGCATAGATACCATAGAACAGCCACAGATTCTATACGAGGAGATGCTTTAATTGTCTAGAATTGAGTGGATTGGACAATCACTTGGACAATCACTTGGATAATTCCCTGGACCACCAGACTGTACTATTGGCTTTTGAATCCTATGGTGCTGTGGACTGGACTAAGGGACTAGACTAAATGACATTTTAAGGCCATTGTCACTGTAAGCGTCTCCTGTCTCCTGTAGCTTCTCTCCTGGATCCTGGACTGTACAGACGTCCAGCCCGTCCAATTTCTTTCTTCTGTGTTTGTAAAGCCAGTTCCCGGAGTTTTGTTCTGCTATATTGGATCTTTTGTCTTGCTTATCAACTTGTGTCAACTAAATCAGATCCTATAGGAAATTAGTATAGGAGAATATACTTGAAATGTAGAAATTATTTCTGTTCTGATCAGGAGATGTTGAGAAACGGGACTTGGAATGTGGACTATAAGGCCCTTGTATGCAGTATTTTAAGCAAATACCCTTAAAGTTCCTCCAATTATTGACACACATCACAAAAAAAAAAAGATAAAAAAAACAGTAACCGGGGCCGTGGCTGGCAGTTCAATTATTTTCCATGACTGGCTAACCCCGAATCCAGGCTGTCCTTGAGTATTTTGTCTATATCCAAAGGAATTGGTGTTGTACCATGAACCCCTTTTTCTAATCCATAAATTCTTCATTGTCTTTTCTTGGTTGATTACCTTAAACTTGTGATTTTGATTTTGATGTCTGATTTGTTTCTGTTTTTTGGGCTGAAAAGTGGTGGTTTATTGTGAAATAAATTCGAAAAAAGCTACAAGCAGCCAAGATAGCAGTACTTGTTGGGCGTTGCTCACAATCTTTTGGTAGACTGGTATCAGGGTGTAATGGTCTTTCATTAAAGTTTGTAATTCAAGAGATATAGTAGTCATCTTAATTATTTGTATTGTTGTGGTTGCTAAAATAATACCAGGAAAATCACTGTTTTCCTTTCCAACTGAGCGCATCTTGGCCTTTACATATTAGTGAGGGTACGTTTTCGCAGCCATCTGCAAGCCCCTTAACGTTGTGCGTTTGTGTCAGGATTCGCACTCTCCAAACTATAAAAGGAGGCCATTCCCTCCAATGAATACCTCCTCATATTTTCCATTTCCGGACCATAATTTAATTGCTCCTCGAAATCTGCCAAGACAGATCTCACGACACACTTTCTTTGCCCCATTCTTGAAACCTCCTTGGACCAATACCTCCTCGGACCGATTCCGCGTGGCAACCGTTTCATCTCGACACTGCATACTGAAACCTCCTTGGACCAATACCTCCTTAGATCGATTCTATGGAGCACCCTTATTGTTTCATCTGGAAACTGCATATTGACACTAACATCTCGCCTGTGTCATCTCGCCTGTTCAACAGTACTCCAGGAGATCCACTACCAGGACACTGTATATCTAATACACTGTATTCTCTACAATGATTATAGTAAGAACAAAGAGAATAGACTATGATATAGGATTAACTAGAATGGGCTTGTACACCATATACAGTGTTGAGTGTAGAGTGGAGTATGACCACCGGTGATAGTGGGGGACAGACTTTTTCTGGCTTCAATGTGGTCAGTAAAGGACTAGAGTGCAGAGTATGTAGTAGGGACATTCTATACCTGCATATACCATCATCCTTTACTCTACTCACTAGACCACTCTGACTGTCTGAAGTACTCTCTTCTTTCTACTCTCTACTTTCTACTCTCTAATTTCTACTTCTAGTCTAATTCTTTATTCGTCTCATTCACCTACCGTCGTCCTAGAGATAATGCCTTGAATTTAGCCGAGTCTAGTGTGCAGTACAGTATATACTGTAAAGTAGAACAATGTACAGGATATTATATAGCGTAGTGTATATAACTCTATCCATAATAATCACAAAAGGTTACCTGAAAATTGGCCGGAGCTCCACACACTCTGCAGTCTCAATGATGGAACTACCGTAACTGCCGCTTGCAGCTGCATGCGTAAGCGAAAGTTGTCGCTTAGGCCAGAGACTGTATACACGCACAGTGCCATCATTAGCAGCTACAGCTAAAGAACTTTCATCAGGTGCAACCGAAGCACTTAAGGCCCGGAGTGGGTCACGTGACCGCGCCTCAGCTAAAGGTATCTTTCCAGGGTACGGATAAACTGCTGCCACCACGTGATCTGTAGAGGCCAGATACCCAAAAGTCACCAAAATCTGCTTCACCTGCGTACTCCAGAAAATGGCTGTGATTTGGCGCATGGTGTCGATTTCCCCGAGCAACTGGCCTGATCCTGTATGCCAGTAACGTAAGTGACGGTCGTTGCTGCCTCCACCGGTGGCCAAAAGCAGAGGGGCCCAGGGACAAAACGAAATGCCTTTCACTGCAGATGTATGCAAGAGTCTGCACTTAAGAAGCGGCTTTTTAAGGTTGCTGATATCCCAAACTATGGCAAGGTTTTCGTTAGCTCCGGCTGCGGCTTCTGTGCAGGTTGCATTGAGGGCAAATCCTAAAGTTAGTCAAAAATAACGGAAAAAAGCAGAAAAAAGAAAAAAAAGCAGGAAAAAAGGAAAATAAAAGAGACAAAACTCAAGAAAAAGGAGAAAAAAAATAAACATACCGCAGATTTGTTGGCTGAGACCAAACAAATATGAAACAACTTCCAAGGTTTCACCCTCAACGAACTGCATAATAGCGATTTTCCCCTGCGCATCCCCCACCAAAAGGTGCTCGCCATTGGGAAACCACTCAATGGTGAAGACAGGCGAGGGAAACGCTCGGGACAAAAACAGAAACGACTGGGAGACGGAGTGCACGGAAAGAAGCCCATCTAACGATGCAACAGCAAAGTGGCCCTGCGGGGAGCACAGAATACACAGGATAGGCAGTGCACCTTCTTTCAATGCACGGATATCTTCCACGATACCCGAGCCATTCCACCAATAAGCTTTCAGATCGATAGCTATAGCTATGGCGTTTTTTGTAGGCGACCACGAGACCAAATTGAAGTAGAAATTGTTTACCAAGTTATAGGCCACAAGGTACTGGAGCTCGTTCAACTCTTTGGGTTTGTTTTTGTTGCGAGACTCATCGGGTTCATCTTTATCAAATATATCTACCGTCCAAGGGTTTTTGGTGAGTAAATCCATCACGGCCTGGGGAGACCGCCGGCGGCGGTGCATTGCAGCTAAAGTAGGTCTTGTTACACGGTGCGATTTAGGCTGCGCATTGGCCCCTTCTCCTGCGCCTTTTGCAGCCACTTGCAGTGAGAGTGCACCACTCTTTTGTGCGTCGAGAGATGAAACACAAACGGGGTACACTTTGGGCATTTCGCCTTCGACTTCAGTAAAAGGGCCCAACGTTACCGACTTGGGATGCAGTTTGGCCGTCATACTGCCTTCAGTGTGCCGAGGCTTGAAGGGCCATTTGAGCTTCCATACAGGATCATACCGTAACACTTGGGGCAGAAGCTTAAGGGCTGATGAGAGTTCATCCTGGTTGAAATCAACAACATTTGATATGGTTGCTGGCTTTTCAGCGTCTTCAGTAAGCGAAAACCCAAGATACTTTGGCACCTTATCACGTGACCCACCCGAAGAGGCAAGAAACGAGGCTGCAGAGGAGCCTTTTTGGGCCACGGGAAGTAGCCGATCATCATTGCAAATCATGGCTATAATAGCAAGTTTTTTCGAGCAAAAAAGGTTGAAAACGGGGGTTTTAAGCGTATTATAAGCAAGTTAGGAGCCTAAAACAAGCGAATTTGGAGCAAATAGAAAGGAAACTTGGAAAAATTGTTTTACGGATTTCAGGTCTTCAATAAAGGCATCAAGAAGTACTTTTTTGGGAGATTTGGGACAAGTTTGTAGCTCTTTCAAGTGTACTTTTGGGGGGAAGCACCTATATGCAGGACACCACTAATATTGGGAAGTAGTTAAAAAAAGGAGAAGAAATTGGCACTGTTGGGGAAACAAAAGTTCAAATTTAACTTGGAAATTTGGGGTTTTCCACAGTGGATAAGAGAGTGAAGAATGGATGGAGAAGCAGGGCTTATATGCAGTACCTTACTCTTTTCCCACCAAGAAACACACACTGATTGAACAAAAATAAGCGAAAACTAAATTCCGAGGGTTTGTGAAGGTCGGAATGAAGACTGATTAGGAAATCTAGCGCCGGGGATTAATTCCGGGGGCAAATGGTTGAATTTGGAGCAATTTTCAAAGGAAAAGCTAGGAAAATGTTTTTTTTTTGAAAAGCAAATGGTAAAGAACAAAAGCACTAAGATACTACAAACACAGAGAACTTCTGTTTTTTTTTGCACCCATTCATTTGTGTTTTTGTGTGTGTTTTTTGTGTTTTTTTAGTACATAATCCTGCATATAACCCGGGCACGTGCGCGCACTACAATGTGTTCATCTTTTTAACCAAAACGTCTCCAGACCCTGTCCGGATCTCCAGGCATGAATCTTCTAGTGCCCTTTTTGGCAATATCCGCTACAGTTTTAGATAAGGTGCGCCTGCATATAACGCACCCTTTCATTGACGAAGTCTTTCATCTCCGCCAATGTGCAGTCTTCTGTGGTCATAACTTTGGTTCGTGGGACCCAAAAATCACCACACCGCCAGGATTATACTTGCTTGGTACTGCATATGCCCACGTGTTGAATACACTCGGAATAAGTCATTCTTGTGGTTATACGGCGTTACGATTTCTTAATTTCGTGGGAGGAGTGCCGGTGCTATATGCAGTCCTCTCCATATATCCTACGAAAAATTACCTTAAGGTCAATATCCTCAGTCTTCCGCTTTTGTACACATACAATTTCATGTTTTATACAGATGTATGGTCTACTGTGTTGGTGGTGGCGGCTTTTATGCTGGTGTTACGCTGGCCTAATGGCAAGGGGACTGCATACGGCAACATCCTTGGGTTTCTCAGTTTATGGTTCCGCCAGACAAATATCATGTGGGTTTTTCTCTTGGGGATCTTCTTTGTGGATTTAAGGAGACAGAAATGGCAACGCCGGCAGAAAAATCGGGGCTCGGGCGGAGTCGTCCGGGAAATTACCTCTTTCGTCAACACCGCATTCTCCGATTGGCTTTTACTCGTCCCTTTTGCAGCCAATGGATTCATTTTTTTGGCCTTTTTGAAGTGGAACGGCGGCATTACGTTCGGCGATAAAGACAACCACCAGGTGACCATGCACCTTGTGCAGGTATTCTACTGTGTTCTCTTTATATGCTTTTTCACGATTCCTATATGGTTATCTCCGAAGGTTTTGGTTGAATATGCCAATTTCTGTGGAGTCCCCCAACTTGGGGGTGGAAAACTTGGAAAGAAATCGGATATCGGCGTTGTCCGAACAATTACTCCTTTGGGTACATCTGTCCGCATTCTTACCACTTTGGGTTCGTATGCCGCCATTGGCTACATCATCAAGAAATTTACGGTGGTTCACCCCTTTCTTCTTGCTGATAACAGACACTATACGTTCTACATTTACCGTCGGGTTTTAAGCAAGGAATGGTCGGTTTTCTTAATGGCTCCTGCATACCACTTCTGCACGTGGCTCGTAACCCATATTTTCCACCGAACACACCAAATCTCCAAAACAAGCTTTTCTCTGTTGACAACCATTGCCTTTTTCGGAATTTTGGCCGCCACACTTATCCCTTCGCCCCTTTTTGAGCCTCGTTATTTCATCATTCCGTTGGTTTTGTTCAGGATCTTCACCGCTCCTGCAGATAACATCGGCCGCCGTCTTTTGGCCGAATTTACTTGGTACACCACCATCAATGTGATCTTTTTTGTGATCTTCTTTAGTTATAAGTTCACGTGGATTTCTGAGCCGGGCTTCCAGCGAATCATCTGGTAGAACAGTGGGCGATATGCAGGACAATGGAATAAATACAGGAAAAGATCCCCTAAACAGCCCAGGCTTCAACCGAGGCAGTGTTAACTAATGGCCCTTTTACAGATCAATATCCATAGGTTCCGTGGTTTCCATGGTTTCCTTGGTCTGCCTATCAGAGACGTTCTGCATATAAGTACCAATATTTCCTATATGCAGTCACAATAAGTCATTACAATGAAGTAATGTGAAATAAGGATTGGTGACATTTTCGTTAGTGGTTTCTTAAGGCGATTAGGGTATATACAGGAGAGGACCCTCGGAATTGGGCAGACACCCGTGCACCAGGCTACCTCAGCTCTTTTTGGCCCAACGCAAGTAACTTATTTTTGTCTTAGGAAAGTCGAATTTGGTATGAATGAAATGTCTGAATTCCGGACATTTCAACAGTAGAATTTGAAGCCTCTAGCTCTAAAGGGAAACCATAAATGGGGTATTAGACTATATGCAGGAATTTATCAAAAACTATAAGTTGTGTTCTACACTCTACTTCTCATTACTGTATTCTACTCTCTATTATGTAGTACGGTAGTATGCGTTATAGTATTCTACTCTTCCTATATAGTGTTCATTGACTTTACTTGAGCCATTTGCCCGAATACCTTCATAGAGTTCATAGTGTCTCATACTGTCAAATCCTCTCATTACCCCATACCAAAATAAACAAGGAACCAAAGAACCAAGGAACCAAAGAACCAAGGAACCAAGGAACCAAGGAACCAAGGAACCAAGGAACCAAGGAACCAAGGAACCAAGGAAGCAAAGAACCAAGGAACTAAGGAACCAAATGAAAGTGACCAGAAACCGTGCCATATTTGAAAAGTAATGGAGACATAACCATGTGGTATCACTAGGTGTTCATAGGGAAATAACCAACAGTGTACCATGACTGTTATTCCTTACCGTTCTTTTGGTCACCGTTCTTTTGGTCATCGTTCTTTCGGTCACCGTTCGTTCCTTTCCCAAACCTGGAGATCCAATTTCTTAAAAAGAGCATCTGTTCCTCTTCATTCATATTCTTCCTGATTATGGTTCCATTAGAAACTCATACTTGACTCGAGCAATGCTGATATAGGATTGGAGCCTTGTATGGTGGACCAGATTGTTTCACAAGACCGTTGGATCTGTATGGTTGTTGGAACTCACCACAGTAGCCAGTAAGAACAAGCTAAACTCGATTCTCACTGATCTGATTAGCTAGTTCTTGAAATTCCTGATTGTTGAAGAACTCAATGACTGAATGAATGAGTAATTGAGTATCTGATTCGCTGAACAACTGAATATCTAAGAAACTGATTTATTCATGATTAATGGAGTTGATCAGTTAAATAGAATAGTTTGAGATGAACCGGTCAGTTGACCTGTATATCCATCATCAAGAGTCCATTTCTTTGGAATCCAATTGGATGAATATTATAATCATTCCTGAATGTCTGACATTGTCTTTTTTAAAAGCACCAGTTCCACCAGTTCCACCAGTTCCACCAGTTCCACGGAAATGCCAGGTTTGGGTCTCCTTCCATTTCTTTAAAGTCGACTTCCTCTTTTGGTACTCATAAGCCTGGAGAAAGACCCAGAAAAAGACCCAGAGGACCTTCCAATCAGTACTTGTCCAATATCACAAGCTATCCAATATCCCCCGCACCACTGGTCCTCATTAGTCTCAATCCTCGATATCATCAATGGCCTCGACTGTTCATATCCACACCTTCAAACTGTGGATGTAATCAAACCTTCATCATATCAAACACCCAACTTCTGTTGGTCTCCAAATTTGTGGCACCATTGTATGACCAAATGGGCCAAATTGGGAACTTTCAGATCCAGAAACTCTTCCATTGAAATAAAATCATCTGATTTCAACAGTTGCTTAGTCCTGTATATCACATCCCATCTGGCCAGCAAAACCATACCCACCATCAAATAAGTTCTGATCATTAACAAAATAAACAAAATGGATCGAAAAAAATAGTGTCCTCATGTGGTTTCCCAATATTCCTCTCCAATTATTCATCTTCAATCTTGACCTTCAATTATGACCTTCAATTATGATTTCACTTCATCTTAATAATGGTCTGATTATGATCTCCAATGATCTTGTCCTTTCTGTCCTTGATTGAACTATTCTGTCCTGTTTGAGCCCTAACCAGACCTTATTTTGACCTTTCTGGTCTGAAGCTGACCAATTCTGGTCTAAATTTCACCTTATTTGACCTGAATTTGACCCATTTCGACCAAAAAGTACAGTTTCTGTTCCAAATCACAATGTCTTGTTACGAATCACGAGGAACGCTTCAGGGGATCGTCTTTCAGGGTCGGTTCAGGGACTCCGATCTCGAACTTGTTCAAATTATCGGAAATCAACGTATCGATATTATTGGCCCAATTGGGAACGCGGTACGAGTATCGCTGGGTTAATTGCCTTAGAAGGGCCTTTGTTTCCGGGCTGTCTGCAGTTTCCTGGTCCATGGCCTGTACCCAGAGCTCGATGACCCGGTCCTTCAACACATCAAGGTACGGAGTCTCCTTCTTGGTCGTGTGGTCCACATAAACAAGCTCAGTATCCACGCCACTGATCATATCTTCATCGTCACTGGAACTGCGGAGTTCCCAGTTGCCCTTTTCAAGGTCATTGGCAAAGAGTAAAAGAAAGTCGCCAAACGTATCGGCGATACGAAACTTGGTATCGAAATCTCGTCCAAAGAGAATCACTTGTCCGTATTTGGCATTGGGAATCTCCTTGGCCTCGGGAGTATCCGGAGACAAGTCGATACCAATGTAGTTTCCGGCTCCATCGGTGATCATAGGGATCCACATGGAATGGGCATAAATGGGAAGGATGGTTTTGGGCGGAACACAGTTTTGCTCTGGAAAACGCAGTTTCGGTTGTTTCCTCTGTTTGAACCCAGCAACCACACTAAGATCTCCCCCGTCCACCGCAGAAACTCCAATGTCCAAGTCCTCTCCATTCACTCCAGTATCCAACTTTGTGTTAATCTGGTCCAAATTCGGCCTATTTTGCTCATTTTTTGGCAGTTTATGACCCAAATCCGTCAGTTTCTGCCCCAAC
Source organism: Metschnikowia sp. 04-226.1 (assembly GCA_002370245.1). NCBI lineage: Eukaryota > Fungi > Ascomycota > Pichiomycetes > Serinales > Metschnikowiaceae > Metschnikowia > Metschnikowia sp. 04-226.1. Next base: position 108,954 of record NLAD01000830.1, read on the forward strand.
TCCAGTTTCTGTCCCAACTCAATTTCCAGCCCCAGCTCCACATTTGGTTTTAGTCCTGATACTAACATCTCTTCTCCTTTCCCTCGTGCCAAGCCATTCTCAGAGTCACCTCTTTTTGAGTTCTCTCTTTTTGAATCACCCCTTTCGGATTCTCTTGCCATGGCGTAAACCTTACGCCAACTCTCAGTCAGAACCGCCACCTCATCAATGGGCAAAAGTCGGAGCCCATAAAATAAACCACACGCGCCATTATGATTATACGTATTCTGGCCGTCTGTGAGCCGAAAAAACTCCCGCACACACGCTGGAAACTTGCAACTGAGGTCCTTCTCCAACTCGTTAATATCCGAATTCGTACAAGGAGCCAGAAGGGAATTGTTCAAATCTTCCAGATGACTGTGGAGCCATTTTTTAATGTGACGCCATGCGAGCCTTGTTTCATGGATCCCTTCTTTTTCGGCATCGGGCACGATTTTGGTGAGTGACACGGACGAGTCATTGGCATTACTGGCGCCTAGAAGCGATGTCTGCACGTCGGGTTTGTTGATGCGGTTGAACGACTTTCGGGAATCAAAGTCCGAGTACTTGTCCGTAGCGCTGAGCGAGTAGAAGAACTGCCTGATTTGCTTTGATATGGCCATGGAGAATACTTGGGGAGGATAATGACGCGTTGGGGGGGTGTGTGGTTAATCCGGGGATTACCCGTACACCCGTACACCCGTGCATCTAAAAGCCACACCCGTACATCAGGAAAGATGACACCCGTACACCAAACTACCACACTCGTTTTGTTTATTCCAGTTTACTGCACCAATATCAATTTTCTTACTGCAAAAAGGAACAGGTTTAATTAATTGGAAGATTGGGTATAAGTAGAGGTGATTTTCTGGATATTAAAGGTTTATGTGCAGTGCTGGAGGTGGAATCATAGGTTAAATGTTCGGAGTTGTATCTCCGTTGCAGTCATTTTTTCGTCTAGTAAGTGACCGAAAACGGAAATCAAAATAGGTAGCACACCAGCTAAACTACATTATAGATACTACCCTATATACACAAGATTAGATAAAATGTTAAGCAGATGCATTACATGCAGGACATGGTTTATATAGACTATAAGTTCTGGTGAGACTTAGTCATAGTGCACCGATGATATCGTTTGTTGAATATGCAGGACAGCTTAAGAATGAGAAGTAATATTTCCGGATTGGTTGCATTTGTTGGTTCTTAGAGTTTGGAAAGAACCCTCGGAATGGTCATGTGACATGCACGTTTCAAAGTACCCTTCCTATATTGTCCACACATGTTATTTCAAACATTCCCAAGAGTACACGACGGTCTTGTGGATATCGCTAATCGATTCACCACAAAAAGAAAGAGAATTGTCTCTCTTTCGGGAGGATGAAAGGACCCAAGTCAATAGGTCGGAACTGGATATAAGCCCCGGAACTGCATACAAGCCCCGGATTCAACCATTACATGCAGGTCAAAATTCAACCTCTCACACTTAAAAAGTCTTCTACAATACCTCTACTGAATATACCCCGGGCATGAAGTGCAGAGTCTATAGTAAAGACAAAACACGAAAAACCGGGCGCGTTGCTATGGAAAGACCAAAACTAACCACCGTAGAAAGAAAAAACGGAGTCATCTATGGCTAGGCCCGTACCTCCGGAAAAACTCCATTGGTTGCCCAGAATATCCAAAAAGGGGGGCGTGCAAAAAACCCTAGCAGGACCTGAAAATATACCAGCACGGCAATCCTCCAATCCCGCCGACATACGTCACGAGCCCTGCACTGGGGGTTTCATTTTGGTACGATTCGTTGGTAATCAAATTGATGGCTTTTTTAAAAGGTGCGATTCTTATCCTTATATACTTTTTCGCGAGCCGGGTAACTGGAATATCGTAGGTGCACGGGTTTAAGCCCCAAGTAAACCATCCAAGTCTTGGCTCAGTAATTAATCTTTTTTAATCTTTTAGGAGATTTGTTTTTTATTTGAGTAATTATTATTTTTGACAATTTCTTCATTCTGTTATGCTCAGGAGATTTGATGTCTGGTGATATTTCATTACATGTTGTATGAGCACCGCACGACTCATACTTTTATTAGGCTAATCAAACACCACATACATGTAGTATTCAATTGTACATACAGATGATGTCTATATGCAGGAAACACATATAAATTAATTGAATTATTCTTCAGTTCATCATGTGATCATGGACGTAGGCATAGAATAAGCCTTTATAGTTGTTTCAGGATTGTTTCAGAATTGTTTCAGAATTGTTTCATGGGTGTTTCATGTGTTTCATACCAATATTGCGCTTTGTTCTTCTCTAGATAAAGTCATATTGACCCTTCATTGGATTACTGTGATTCTGGAAATTGAATAGAGACTGATAAACACCCGTTTACTTAATTAAGAGTTTTTTACTTTTGAATTAGTTTAGAAGAATCCTGCATATACGAATTTGGGCTGGATTCATACGGGGGTCTAACTAAAGAGTCCAGGAGAATTCCTGCATGAAGGAACCGAAACGTTACTACATTTGGCGAATGAAATACTTTCTAAATTCACGTTGGCTAAGAAGGTTGACTGATGGGAGTGCATACTAGATACTATCCTGCATATACGAAAATCCCGGGATACTAAGGAATAGCAATTTGTTTTTTTGACTGGAATGATCCCGCTGTCTTAATTATTACTATGGATTTTGTCTCATTTCCTATGGAGGTTTTTTTTACGGTATTACTGACTCCAAGAGGAATCACAACCCATTTAATCGCTGGAAAAGAGGCTATGAATAAAAAATCGACGTCATGGGACTGGAGTGGATCAAGAAAGGAACCTTAGCAAGAATCAATGGTGAAGAGGCGGTGGTTTGTGTGGTTGGTGTAGTTGGTGTAGTTTGAGGGATACGTTGGGTCACGTGCGAACCACGTGCTCGCGCACGAGAATTCCACGTGAATTTCACGTGAGTTATTAACTTTGCCGAAACAGGCAACCCCTCTCAATGCACAGCAAAGCATGCACCATTCTCACGTGCTATATACAGCGCCTGCACTCACGCATTACCTTTATTGCTTTGGATCCACGCTTTTCCACCGCTTCAACACACACCATGGCCTTCCTCTCCAAGCTCAAATTCTTTGCAGTGACCTTCGTGGTCTTCTACACCGTCTATCTCTCCTCGCACAAGTGCCAGCAGAAAACGGTATTGGAACACTTGACCCACCCAGACGCCGGCAAGTTCTTGAATCATCCGTTTGCTGCCCAACATGATCAATTGTGTGGCGCCTTGAACACGGGATCCAATTACTTGAGCCCCTACGTCAACCAGGTCACCACCTTCTTGGACAAGCACGTGCACTCCCACCCCACGTTCAAAAAGTACCAAGTGGGCGCCCATTTGGACAAATCCAAGAGCTTTTATTCCCAATCCGTGGCTCCTTTTGTGCACAAGATGTGGCAATATGTGGAATTGGTGGAATACCACGTGGCGGTTAAGCTTTCGGAATTGACCGGTCACGCCCAGCGCCACTATAAGAATACCGTGGCGCCATTGGCCAGTGACTTGCTGAACTCGTTTGCCGACCAATTGAAGAACACCGTGGTGCCCAAGGCTGGTGAACTCAAGGATCAAGTGGTGGACTCGGTTGCTGACTCCATCAACAACTTGCCCAAAGCGGAAGACGTTAAGGAATCCGTGGAGTCTCTCAAGGACCAGGTCAAGGCCAAGATGGAGTAAACTCTGTGCGTGCTCAAGTGCGAAGGTTTAAGGTGCGCATGCCCTATAAGTGCAGTGCTAGGCTTGGGTTTAAGCTTTAAGCTTATTACCTGAATAGCACGTGTATTGAATTCTATGGCTTGGTTGGATTTTGACTCTTTACTTGGAATTCCCCCGGCAATGGCTTATAGTATGTAGTTCAATATATTTGACCAGAACAACTGTAGGGAAGTACTCCAGTCGTTGAAAATTGTTCTTTTTAAAGTTTAGTATTAGTAGAATGGAGTTCAGATGGCTTTAAAATGTGTTCTAGAACATCGGGGTATTCCCAAAAAGTATGAGTGCAGTAGTAGAAGTGTTTCATGTGTGTTTCATGTGTGTTTCATGTGTGTTTCATGCGTGGTTTTATGTGTGTTTCAGATTAATCTCTGTTGCCCTATTTTCCTTCTTCCTCTACTGCCCCTAATACAGTACTATAGGCACAAGGTAGTCACATGGTATTACAATCGACTGGGAATATCCTTTCGGCAATGTCCCCACAAACCTATTTACTCTGACTAGAGTCTATTCGTATATGCAGTACTATACCCAACACACCCACAAAACTATACTCTACACTGACAAACAACTACTTTAATGTATACATAGACTGTATACACACCGAATAGTATTTTATATTCATATCCTTGAAATGGTTAACCACAGAAGGTCTGGGAGGAAGATTCGACTCGTTCGTGGCCCAGTGCACATGGTATAACCTTGAAAACCCACATCTATCCTTCCAAGTTGATAAGTACTATACCAAACACTAATTACCTTCTTTGGATCCTTTGTTGTTTTTTGATGGAGATCTATTTTGTTTGCAGTCAAAAATATACCCATTGTAATATCTGACACACTTATCTCGCCTGTATAGTACTAGTTGGAGTCGTCATGATTGTCAGTTCTCCCATGAGTTCGGTATGAAATCTATACCGCTTTCTTAAGGCGGAGTTTGACAATTTAGGCAACACTTCCACTGCATCAGTCACCAATGGTACCATGGACTATACTGGACCGAAGCTGGTACTCGTCCTATGCAAACCAGACTATGTGCAGTAGTCAGCAATCTCTATGCACCATCAGTATAGAAATTATACCTAAATTTGTTCTTCTTCATTCTCTATCCTTCATGTCTATTCTTCATCTTATGCTCGACTGGATTATAGCATGTATTGGATTCTCCATTCCATCTCAAGAGCTCCATTCTAAACCATCTTTTCAATTCACTCTTGTATCTTCACAAACCTCTTCTATCTTCTCCTTAAGAATTCATTCTGAAACTAACTTAGTCATAGGAGACCACTGGACCACTAAGTAGTATAGTTTCTATTATATGGTCCATGTTCATTAGTATTCTGCTGGACATGGTGATGCAGTGCATACTATTGAGACTCGAAACTATAGCTGAAATAGCCATAGGGGAATCCAATATTATAGAGCCAGAGGGATTTAGTTAAAGACATCCTAACATCTGATAGGGTTAGTCGACGCTTCACCTTCACCATTCGTCATCACCATGGTAATCCTCATAAGGTAATTCTAGTGATGTTTCATTTCGAAGTGAAGATTTCACATCATATTATGTTCACTAAAGAGTTGCTTTTGAGTTGCTTTTGAGTTGTTCTTGGTGTTGAACAATAAACTGGTTTATTGACCCGATGGTCTAGCCCATAAGAGTGACAACACCTCTTTACCTTTATAAAAGTAAACCCTGAATATTAAATAAAATTGTGTAACTGACTGATGGCTTTATCGCGCTGCAAAAAACACCGGGGGATTTGAGCGCCTTTTATATTCCAGTGGCTGCAAGTCTCGCGACGCGACACACAAAGTTGAAACACCAACTGCACGTTGAATGTGAAACACTTCCCGTTTGGACATGCTGCATTCCTTTTTGTGGTTAGTATAATAGAATATAAATACGCGCCCTTCCCTCTCTTATTTGTAACCAAATTTTTACCAAGTTGTTTAGACCATTGAAGTATGTACTGATCTAATGTGATTTGTTTCTGTTCTGATCCTGGATCAGTAGAGTACAGACCCGGGGCCATGAATTCGTGAAGATAACCGTATATTTGTTCCATAAAGCTGATATTAGAGCATTCTTAATTACTAATAACCGAAGAATACTGACTTTTTAGGATGTACTCACTATGTGGGACCAGATCAACTGATAGTATTCACCATATATGAAGAATCTTACTAACGGTACTGTGCCGTGTCATAATATACCATACAAATCCTACAATATCTGCTGGGGAAATCACCTATAGAGGTGGATGGTGTGTTTGACTGCTTGACTGTTGAGCTGGCTCACGTGACCTGAGCATATCTATTACTATTATGTACTAAGCCTCTGCAATGTACTCCTGGCTCTCGTCGGCTTCCTGACGCTCCCCCGACTCTCTGAACTCTCCTGACTCTTTTCTCTCGTTAACTTCTTCACTCTCGTCGACTTCACTCTCGTCAACTTCTTCACTCTCGTCAATTTCATCTGTCTCCAAATCTTTGACTTCATCAGTCTCCAAATCCTTGACTTCATCACTCTCGTCTTCACTTTCATCAGACTCCAAGTCTTTAATCTTGTCACTTTCAAGAGCAGAAGCTTCTGCCTCCTCCATCTCCCTCTTCAAAATCTCCCTCCTTTCTCTCTCCTCCCTTTCATCTCTTTCCCTCTCTTGTCTCTCTCTTTCTTCCCTCTCCTTCCTCTCCTTCTCTCTCTGCTCCAAAACCTGCTTGTTTAAACCCTCTCTCTGTTGATATGCCACATTCGCTTTGGCCCTCATCAACTTCATGTACTCGTCGTTATCCTTTAACAAGAAGATCACATGAAAGTTCATCTTCTTAATGAACTCCGCCCACTTGGAGAGTCCTTGGGGGACGGTTCCACGTGGATTGAGCCTATAAGCTTCGGCCTCGTCGAAAATCTGGTCCCGCATCTTGAAAATAGACTCCTTCACTGCATGGAACTCTTTCCATGCGGCCCAACTATGTTTATCTTCGTATCCTGCATGTGTCTGCAAAACCTGGAGCAACCCGGTGAGCCGGTTGGAGAAATCCAGAATCACTGTATCTGCAAACGATTCGAGAATGTCCACCGTGTCCTGTGCAACTTCGAAATACTTGCTCATGACCTCGGCATGTCCTGCATTCAAGTGGCCCTCCACTATATTCATCTGAGTTTCTGTTTCATTGTAGCACTGCTCAATATGACTTCTCATGGCTTGCCTGTCAACTTGGGGGTTCTCGATGGTATTGCCGGAGGTACGGATGTTCTCCGAGTCCTTATCGATCAGTACAATCAACTCGTTCATATTCTTGTACCGCAAGTAGTTGGACTGCTGCAAGGCGGTGAAGTTGGCGGAGATTTTCTGGGTGAGTTCGGCCAACTTTGGGTCCAAATATGGACTGAAATCGTCCTCTAGACTGCTGAGCGTCAAGTTAAGGAAATTAGACACCCGGGTTTTCCAGTAAGATAATTCTTCTTGAAGTTGGGACTCCAGAGACTGCACAGTGGCCACGGAATCGGGGTTTTGAGGTTCCAAACCGGCGATTGGCTCCACTGATTGGGGACTGTTGCTGTGTGCAGTATCCATCGTCACGGTTTGAGTTAAAGTTGAAGTTAAAGTAAAAACTTCACCGTCCAGGTCATCCAAATCCAGGATTTCTTCATGAGTTTCCTCTTCGGGAACTTCTTGTGCAGGAATCTCCCCTTTTGGAACCCCACTTTGGTCCATTTTCGGACTTTCCTCTTTAGAAACCCCATTTGGAGCCTTTTTCGAATCCCCCTTTTCCACTGCTTGATAATCCAGCTCGTTCACGTGATCCAAGATATCCTGCACCTGGGACAAACGGCTCTTCTGCTCCGAGACTCCAAGACCTGAGCTTCTATTCATCTGCATAAGCAGAGCAATTTCCAGAAACACAAAATCCGCCTTTTCCTGCAATGCCATGCTTTGGGAAGCAGACATCTGAAACTGCAGCAAAATACCAACGAATTTCTGTACAGGAGGAAGTTTTAGAAGCGGTGCTCCTGTATGCAGCCACACAACCGACAACACCTCCTTCAAAACAGGCCCCACGTAAAGTGTATAACTCCGTGCACAAAAGTTCTTCGTCCATGACCACAAAAGGTAAGACTGGAACCGCACCACCAGCATCGAAGCATCCACTGCCCTCTCTAGGCTGGCCCCGTACTGCAGACAATAGTAGTCCACTATAGGCCCCATGGACCCCGTATACCAGCTCCAGAATTTTGCCCACGCCCAGCTAACCCGAGGCATTACATACACCACCACCTCTCGTCTGCCCACAGACTCCCAATGTTTTAATATGGCCCGGGTGGTACTTGTACGGTACAGGATCAGGTACTTTGTATCCAAAAGGGCCCACTTGTCCAAAACCACGGTTGAAAGCGGCGAAAAAACGGGCCTTGTGAAACCAGACATCCTCTGCGAGATGAGGAAGCGTTCATCGGCTGCCGAAATGTGGGTAGACGCCGAATTCCAAAGGGGTACAAACACCTCATTGTGGGGGTGACATACCCACGTGGATAAAGGGGATTTTGCACCGGGACATTCTTCTATGGCGAGATATACCACATAGGGAAGTACCACGAAAAATATTAAGCGCCGGAGAAACGAATATAGCTTCATGTGCAGTCAAGTGGAGAAAGTAAACGTTGTTTGAGGGGCACCAAATATCGCACGATCCGTGATGCACGGGTGTGGGGCCGAGGAACAACAATAAGACCCAAATGGACATTTTCTTTCTTTTTTTTTGGATATGGCAGAGGGAAGCTATAAAGTAGCCTTAGTTCTTTTAGAGTTTCAAAAATAAAAGTTAAGAGACTATTTTTTTTTTTTTTGACCGAACCCCAAGGTGGTATTTCCGACCTTCTGTGCGCACGCACTCTCGATGCAAAACACAGTGCATCACATCACATCACATCACATTACATCGCAGACTAAAACACCGCATATCAGCATATTCATCTCCCCATGTCTTCACAATTGGTCACAGTGGGAGTCTTGGGCTTGGCCACCGGTATTCTCATACAGTACTGGGTGCAGAGAATCACCAGCCCACAAACCATGGCTCCAAAGAGTAAGGTGATCAAGAAACACCCCAAAACTCAAGGTGACTCAGAAAATGGATTGGAAAGCGAGTCAGCAAGCGAATCAGAAAGCGAGCTGGAGCCCGAATCTGAAGATATTGATATTGATCTGACCGCCCTTAATGATATCCCCGGCGAGGTCCGCATGTCACTCATTGTTCGGCAAGATTTGAAGATGGGAAAGGGAAAAGCTGCAGCACAATGTTCCCATGCCACCTTGGCCCTTTACAAGAAAATGGCCAATGCAGAATCCACCGCCTACAACCCACAAATGTTACGGCGGTGGGAGTGGGGCAATGGCCAGGCCAAAATCACGTTGCAGGTGCCCACACAGGAAGACATGGATATGTTATATGCGCAGGCCATGGAGTATGGAGTCAACTGCTATATTGTGCATGATGCTGGACGGACGCAGATCCAAGCGGGAAGTGCCACGGTTCTTGGGCTTGGGCCTGCTCCAAAACCTGTCTTGGATAAAATCACCCTGCACTTAAAGTTGTATTAAGAGATGCACGGGTTTAGACTCGGATCCACCAGATCACTCAAGGTCTTCATCTGGCGATTTCCACAGCTTAGTAATTTGGATTGTCAAAAGTCAAGGCCCGGAGAAGAGACGTAGCCCACGATTTGCTAGAAATACATGAAAAAAAAGGCCATGACGTTGAAAATGGCTCAGTTGGAGCCGGCTCAGACCGTAAGGACTCCGAGAGAATGTCTAGATTCACCAGGGTCCACAGACAAATGCAACACGACTTCCAAATACGGAGACATTACTTCCAAATCCAGAGTCAATTGATTCAAATGCAGCCCCACCTCTCAATCCAGGGCCAATTTTTCCAAATCCAGTCAACTTGCAGCAGTATATGCAGCCCTACCTCCCAATCCAGAGCCAACTGATCCAAATCCAAGCAACATGCAGATTTAACTTCATCCGTATTTGATATGGACAAAGACATGGAAATATAAATGGTAGAAAAAACGCCAGGCCAATTGAACACAGAGTCAATGTATCACTCTTGTATTCCCTCGGCCCTACCGTACTCCATGTATATTCAAGCACGATTCTCTGTCGATGGCCAAAGGAATAATTCATTTTCATATGTTAGACGGTGGTCTATAGGCAACTTTGGAAAGACAAAGACAAGTGACACTGTTCGTAAACTGATGTACTCAATAATCTTGATAGTATAGAAAGCTAGAATAGTAGTTAGAATCACGTGACAAAGACCTCTGGAAGACGGCCAAAGTCGACTGCACCGCCCAAAATCGTCCGGGTAATGGTATATGCTCTTGAAAAATTGCCGGGAATTAGCTCTATTGTCTGCATTTGGAAGTGTTGATTAGAAGGAATGTCATAATATACTGTACGTCTTCCGCACTGCCCACACCAAGACGATAGTCCAGTGTCCTGCATATATGAATGCGCCAATATATTCAAATATAAATCAAAGTGACAGTGTTGGCCGAGACAAGCATAACTGCAAGCGGGAAGTCCGAGCTCAAATTGAAGTACAGCATCGTCAAAGCAATGGGTTTGTTGGGTGGGCAATCTTCATGCAGGAAATAGTAGAATATTGCTTCCTAGTGTTACCCATTGTACTGTACATACTTCGTGTTGAACAGGCGAGATGTGTAACATCTCGCATGTGTCAATATGCAGTTTCCAGATGAAACAATAAGGGTGCTCCATGGAATCGATCCAAGGACGTATTGGTCCGAGGAGGTTTCAAGAAAGGAGCTCCATGGAATCGATCCAAGGAGGTATGGGTCCAAGGAAGTTTCAGTATGCAGTGTCGAGCGGAATCGGTCCAAAGGTTTCAAGAATGGGGCGACAAAGAAAGTGGGTCGTGAGATCTGTCTTTGAAGATTTTAAGGAGCAACTAAGACATGGTCTAGAAATGGAAAATATAAGGAGGTATTCATTGAAGGGAATAGCCTCCTTTTATAGTATGGAGAGTGCGAATCCTGACACAAACGCACAGCGTTAAGGGGCTTGCAGATGGCTGCGAAAACGTACCCTCACTAATATATAAAGGCCAAGATGCGCTCAGTTGAAAAGGGAAACATGGATTTTCTAATATGAGTTAAGCAACCACAACAATACAAATAATTAAGATGACTACTATATCTTGAACTACAAAACTTAATGGAAGACCATTACCCCTGATCCCAGTCTATCAAAAGATTGTGAGCAACGCCCAACAGAGAGTATGTTTTGCGCTTTGATTTACAGATAACGGCTTGGGTTAGGATGTTTAGTCAATTGGGTAAATCTTTGCCCTCTCCGATGTGTAAACTCTCCATACAGTTCAATTTCGAAAGGTTTGTGGTTCTTCAGTGTGGTGTTGGTTGGTGAGGTCCGGCGGCCGTCGGTGCATTATGTTTAATACTGGCGATAAAATGAAGAAGTTAAGTTTAAAGAAGGGATTCCAAGACGAGATAATTAACCACAAAAAAAAGGTGGGAAGAATGGGGTTGATTTTACAGAAGACAAGAATTATTATGAATTATATAATTCTATTAGAGAGGGGCTTGTTAATTGGAAAAGTCTACGAAGAAAGAATTGAATCTAGGGCAAGGGTTTTTTGGAAATTATGTGACGCTTAAATACCAGTTTTGGTTTGTGGGGTTTTAGACAGTGGATGAAGCAATTGTGGCTTTTAGTATGGACATATATTTAAAGAATGCGTCGAATATATTTGGCTCAGAAAAATGAATTCGACATTGTTCTCGAGCCTAGTGATAGTTCTTCCGAAAATAAATATTTGGCTATAATAAGAATCACTAGAGGATTTGGGAGTCCGCTAGATTTACAGAGACACCATGGAAGCTCAACTCATAGTCTACAATGATGATTCTGGAAATCAACTGATCCAGGAAATCAACTGATCCAGGGCTCAACTAGTCTTTCAACTCATCACAGTCTTCCACAGTTCTTCTTATGACGCGACTTCTGGGGATGTATTTCATGTATGTCCAGCATACAAGCGTTGAATCACTACAGGCACCTTTCATGGAACTAATTCCTATTTAAACACCGGCACCAAAAGTACCGGTCTGCTCATAACGATGCCTTAGCGAGTGTGTTCGTGAGCTAAGCACGTATACTTGAGGTCTCCAGCCCCAGAACCGGCCACCGTGACATCCAGCGTCGCTAAACGGTGGGCCGAACGAGTTGTCAAGAGTCAGAATGATCCGAGTATCGATGAGTATCAATGGGGAATGAGCGAAACGTGATAGTGTGCATCATGCTTGAGACTTCTTCAAGATTAGGGCATTGCGCTTGAAGTTGACATCTGTTGAAAGCTCCTGATACGCTCGATACTTTCCACTAAATCACCACGATTGTCTGATCTCATCACTCAGTTTCAGAGTCAGAGTCTCATCTCTCAGTCTCGGAGTCAGAGGCTCATCTCTCAGTCTCAGTCAGAGTCTCATCATTTCATTTCTTCATTGAAGATTATTGGATTGACTCGGGAGTCTTCTCTGTTCTGTCAATTGACATTGCATGAGTCATGAACAACTCTCCACTGAGTCACTTAGTCCATTGAGTACTCTTCAATTAAGTCACCATTGAGTCCTCATTAAAACATCACACTCTATGTCAATTGAGTACTCTCTGTTGATTAAGTACTCTCTGTTGATTAAGTACTCTCTGTTGATTAAGTACTCTCTATCGATTGAGTACTCCCTGTCAATTGAGTAATCTCTGTCAATTGAGTCATGTCATGTCAGTTGGTCATTGAGTCTTTGATGTTCTCTGTCAATTGATGATGTCATTCTCCACAGACTCTTTTCTTGAGTAAATTGAGTCAGACTTCTCTGACCTTTTCTCCGATTGCTTCTAATTGAGCCTGGCCCGGATTCCTTCCCTAGAAAGAGGGTTGACTGCAGAACTGGCCCGTCTCTTACGTGCCCCTCGCAGAGACGAGATGGCATCGTCCACATCCAACAAAACGCCCAGTTCGTCATCGTCGTCCGAGTCCATTCCACCAATCACCGAGTCCACCTCATCATAAAAGTCGTCCTCTTCAAGCCCAAGAGAAGACTGCCGTTCATGTTGCGGCCCACGTGACACCAGCGCCCGGTGGCCGTTTTTCAAGCGTTCTAGAGCATCAATTCGGCTCCAGATTTCGCCCTCAGTTCGCTGCGGTAGCAAGATCGAGAGCTCAGCAAACAGGAGCTCTTTACGACGCCGGTTAATCAATAACTCGTCTTCCTCCATGGACCACGGGATCTTGAAAATGGGCCTCGACTTGTCGGAGAACAGCATTTTGCGTGAACTGTCTGTTTTCGAGTCCAGCTTGTCAAGTTTGATGATCGGAACCTCCAAGGTCTTTTCTTCGTGTTCCGACTCCGATTTCTCCCGTTCTTTCTGCATCACCGACAGCCGTCTCAAGTACGCCTGCAGAGGCCCCACTATCAGCCCATTCCGGATACTTGAAAGTGTCAGCGAAAGCTGTGGAAGGCCCGATGGGCCGGAAATCGACAGCAGGCTGCCCCCGGAAGGCCCACTGATGCTGTTTCCGCCATATAACAAGGGTAGGTGCGCCAACGACGAGCTATTGGTCTGGTGGTGAGGTATATCCATTGATTTGGAGGGCAAACTCAGCACCGAGAGCCGTTGCTGAGACGACACTGAGTAACGGTCGTCCCGGATGATTTGAATCACCGAATTGTTGTGCATCATATTGACCCCGTGTTGGTCAGTAGTCAGATTGCGAGGAGTGTGGCCCTGAGAGTTGGGTACCTGGTGGGGCTTATTGTGGGGCAAATTCAGAGTGGGGTCCACGGAGATCTCCGTAAAATACCCTCCAGAAGTGCCAGCAGCTGCACTATGAGTCTGGGGGTCAAGAGGCACGTCCATTTTAGGCAGGTGATCGAAATTCTGTGGGTGGGAGGTGGTATTTATAGGTCCCAGCGGTCCCGTGGACACTGCAGACCCGCCACTACCCAAAGCATTCAACCCAGCCACAGCTGAAGACACTGTATCATAACCGGTGAACGTGGTATTGGAAAGAGGCAGGTAAACGGCGGAAAAATCGGACCGCCGCCGCTTGGGGTTATCGCCGCCACCGGAGCCTATACTCCCTAAACTGCCCATGTGGCCAGAAGAACTGGGGCCACCGTTCGGCTTCCGGCTAGCTTCTCCACTTCCACTGGCCCTTCGGGACGTGTTCACGCTGCTACTATCGCTAGCAGGAAGACCGGAGCCCGTGGCACTTTTCGGTGGGTTCTTCAAGTTGCCACTCTTTAATCTCCGCCACCGGAACTGACAAGCGTTGGGCGTCCGATTGGTGAAGTGCAGAGCGATCTCTTTCCAGCCGAGTTTCTGGTTGTCTTTGAGGTGCATGAGTAAGATATCGTCCAGCGCGTCCCAGGAGGTGGGCGTACGCAGGTACGCCTTGGCGGTGCCGCCGTCGGGGATCTCGGACATGGCAGAGTCTTGGTGGGGTACGTTGGCTTGGTGTTGAGTGATGATCATCTCGACGTCGAGTGCTCCTCACGTGATGCGCGCCAGCATACTCCACCAATACCCTTACTACACACACAGATACACACATTTGAATACACACACTTGGATATTACTAGTCTATTTTTGGGTTAGTATTCTTGGCTTAATATAGACTCTTACAATATGAATGTTTATGTTATTGGTAGGTACTGCATAATACACTCGGACAGTTCAATGCCTTAGTGAATAATACCACTTAATACCAACACTCATTGCCAATACTCACCTTTTGAATGAATATATTATTCAGTTTCAAAATCATTTGAAGATCATTTAGAGGTCCACATTCAATTCATTGGCATTCAAGACGGTGGACTGCAGATAACTCACCACACAATCACATGACCACATGACCACATGACCACATGACCAAATGACCACACAACCACATGACCCCATGACCACATGATCACATGACCACATGAAACTCCAGATCTCTCTCTGTCTCTGTCTCTCTCTCTGTCCTGTATTCTATCATAGCCATGGACCACTAGGACAGCTAATTAGGTATAGAATTGACCATTACTAAACCTCTTTATTCTCCAAATCTCACGGTTGTTTCGCTCACTGTTTAATGTTTTCAGTGTCTTCACTATTGTCTGTGCCCACCTTGGCAGCCCAAATCTTCTCAGCCTGCACAATGGTGTTGTTGTTGGCCCTCATCTTGTTCATGGTCTCCACATACTCGTCATACTCATCGGAATCAAACACAATTCCTCCTCCAGCCTGCAAGTATGCAGTGTCGTCTTTGTAGAGCATGGTCCGTAAGGCAATGCACGTGTCCATTGTTTTTCCGTCGTAGCACCAGTGTCCGACTGCTCCTGCATACACGCCCCGTTTCTCCTGCTCCAACGCCCCAATTAACTCCATGGCCTTCACCTTGGGCGCCCCGCTGACCGTGCCCGCAGGGAAGATGGAGCGGAACGCATCGAACCGAGTCTTATCGTCTCTTAAAGTACCACTGACTTCCGAAACCAAGTGCATCACGTGCAGGAACCGCTGGATCGTAAGTAACCGGTCCACGGAATTGGTTTCGGGCTTGCACACGCGGTTGACGTCGTTACGAGCCAAGTCCACCAACATGATATGTTCTGCACGGTCCTTCAAACTGTTTCTAAGAATCTGTGCATTGGCCTCATCTTCCTCATTGGTCTGTCCTCTTTGAATGGTGCCTGCAATCGGATGCGTGATGATCTTATTATTGGCATCAGCCTTGACCAACAATTCGGGCGAAGCTCCGATGATTTGGAAATCCAACAAATCAATGTAGAAAAGGTATGGCGAGGGGTTCACCGTGCGCAAGTGTCGGTAGATATTGAACGGGTGTAAGGAGGTGGGCCGGGCCACTCTCTGGGAGGGGACGGCCTGGATGATATCGCCTAACTTGATATGTTTTTTGAGCGTTTTCACATGGTTCTCGTAGCCCTCCTGGCCGATGTTGGACGTGAAGTTCTGGTTGGGCTTGATTGGTTTTTGCACTGGGTTCATCTGGTCCCATGTCTTTGGAGCCCGCAATAAGCCCACCACCTCGTCAATTTCAGCTGCAGCCTGGACATACGCCTTTTTCAAGTGGTCCGAGTCCATGTTTTCAGTCACGTGGATGTTGTTGATGATCTGAAACCGCTGGAACACGTGGTCGTATACGACTATTAGGTCGCAGAACATCATCACCGCCTCCGGAACCTGCAAGGTATCCTTGAGGGCCCGTTTTGTTTTAGGCTCAAAGTACTTGATGCAATCGTACGAAATGTAGCCAATGGCTCCGCCCGATAACTTGGGCAACCCGGGTAACTGTGCCTGGTGGTACTGGGCCAACTCGGACTCCAAGATATTGATGGGATCAACGTTGCAGAAATCAGGCGGGAACACCTTGGGGTTATCGCCCGTTTTGATGATTTTCCGAGGCGAAAACCCGATGAATGAGTACCGATCCACCGTATCTCCGTTGTTGGCACTCTCAAAGAGAAAACTCTCCGTCCGCTTTGGGTTGTTCAAGTCCGCAAGCTTTAAATATGCCAGGTGAACACTGAGGTCCTCCACCTCCATGTACTTGTAGATGGGGTACATGTTTGGGAGCGGCACACACGACGAGTTGTGGTTTATGAGTTTTTGCAACCCGTCAAGAGACGGCTGTGTTTCAGACTGCTGTTAGTATAAGTAATGGTAATCAGGGGTCGTCATTGTGATCATTAGAGTAGCAGTATTGGGAATTGGAGCTTGAATCTGATTATGGAACTGTAGTTTGGATATGGATATGGAACTGTAGCTTGAATCTGGATATGGATATGTGGGTGTAGTATAAATAGCTGATCCTTTCTCGGCCAATTTTGGTCGGATTTGAGCAGCGGTTGCACGGATCGAATCGCCTTTTTCGGCTCTCCATTTTGAACCCACTCTCATCTCAAACGCTTCAGTGGTCTTGGTGTTGGTACATACAAACATAGTAATGGTGAAGGAAGAGAAGTGGAAATTTCGATTGACTAATGGCGCACACAGGAAAAGACTCATAGCGCGGGGCACGTGATGCGCTGCACATCATCATCATCTACTACTGAGACATTGTCCAACACCACTTAACATATACTCTTCTCTATACACGGTTCGTTATTTTAGAAGCTGATTATGGGATTGGATTAAGATTGGCCAGAAAATTTGCTTCTAAACCTCTTTTTTTAAAAAAAAAATCGCCCAAGGAGCGGTTCCAATGCTAAGAACAAATGTCTAACCAAGATGATACCTCTAATTCTCTTAATCTTTGGGATACACTATAATTTTATCAGTTCCATAGCATTTGCAGGCCTTAGTTTACCCTAGTTAGTTTTTTTTCCAAGTTTACAGCTTTATTTATACTGATTTTGAAAGACTTTTCACTCACTTTTAGACTCCAAGGACTCTTGACCCTTTAATTCCTTCAAATCTTGTCCACATTTTTTATATAAAATACCCACGTAATCCCCGTTGAATGATCTATGAGGGAGGCAGATTTTAGGACAGTTTTCTTTAGTCAGAAGACTATAATTGAATACTTTAATAGTGTGATTCTATTGTATGCAGTCTAGAGGTCTGATAGTCTGATTATTATTGAAAAACATATATGAGTCGGTGAGCGGAGAGGCCAATCTGAAAGACCGGATATTTAAATGGCACTAAGGAGGTAAATGTATGGAGTGGAAGGGAAGTATCAAGTGATAGGAGGAGATCCGGGGTGCAGATGCAGGAATGAGCGAGATCCGGGGCTTATATCCAGTTCCGACCTCTTGACTCAGGTCGTTTCATTCTCCCCAAAATAAATCAAAATTTGTTGATTTGAAAGTAAATACTTTCAACAAATAGGTTGGAACATTTTGGGATCGAGAGATCTCAATTTAATGGTGGTTCAATAGATATCCGCTTTTGGCCATCACGTGACCGCGATTCCGAGGGCACTTAACGGATCTCACGGGCTCATAACCGTCCCAAAAAACTGTGAGAAGCTTCATAATGAACTTCCAAAGAATTTAGAATAAAGACTAAAAAAATTGTCTTCTTTGGATCTCTCTTCTTGGGACCTGTTTCATTTAGTACCTGCATACTGAACCTTTAAATTCCTGTACATAATATATAGTTCCTGCATATAGAGTCTTTCTTGCACTTTACGTGTTTTACAATTACAACATTTGCAAATTGACAAATCTCACATCCTCACCACCACTTCCCAAAAGTCGTGTTTCAAATCAAGATGCATGTCGCGCTTCAGTCTCTAGGAAAAGTAGTGCACATAGTGCTCTGTATGCAGTAGTACTGTATATGGAAATCCTATGTGCAGTACACATATCAAATTCATCAACTAAAGTCTCCTTTATAGTGGTCTATGTCTATTATGCAAGTATGAGAAGGCCCAGGATGGCGTCCACGTGATACACCGAGCCAAGCTTCGCGGTTCCAATTGCCGTATTCGTCTCTGGCTCCGTGACCATGAAAACCTCCATGCCTAGGTCTTCACAGAAAACGTGAATCCACTGGGCCTGGCCAGGACACGTTTCCTGCATGTCGATGTCACGTGACGCCCGGCTTACCGTGCACTTCATTTGTGTATAGGCGTCCGGATCCATTTCCACAGCCTTTAACTTCCAGTATCGGCTTTGTTTTTGCTGTAAGTACTGAGATCCCTGGGCGGCCGTAAATAATTTTTCGACGTGACTTCCCAAAAGGGAAATGTCCGAGGGGCCGTGCATATTGTAGCCCAAAGCCCTCAAGTGGCCGAAGTCTCGAGTTTTCTGGTAAATCCCCACGCCTCGCAGGCTGCTAAAGTGTACTGCCTGTAAGATTTGGAGCTGGTTGAGGTACGACTCCACCGAAAAAGATCCGATTCGGACATACCCGTTAACTCCAGAGGTCACGTGCGCCATGTCCTCGGAACTAATCCCCACCCCGATATCTTCGGGGCCGACAAAGTTGCTGGCGTGCAAAAAAGCCAGAGTCGACACATTCCCCGACACATCACGTGCATATGCCGCCTGGAAGTACAGGTTCGATGTGAAGTCCGGAAGGAGCGAGTTATCGTGTCGGATAAGCACCCCGTCGTTTGCGGGCCTCGGCTCCGAGAAGATGAGCCGCCGCCGACGCCGAAATACCGGCACCGCGAGCCGCTCGCAGAACCCCGACGCCATGCGCCCGGCAAAGAGCTCCAACTCCGCCCGGAGAAACTCGCACTTGTCGGGGCCGCTCTTTATGCCGATTTTGGTATGCACCAAATCATCCGACACCGACATTTTTTTGTGGATTTCTTTATCGATGCTTTTACCCGCCACGTTCAATGCCGAATGCCGATTCCGAAACTCAAAGTGCCGCCGCATCATGTTGTAGACGAAATTGAGTTCGTAATGGGTCTCATCCGAGATCGGATCGGGCTCGGACGTCGGCTTATGGTTGAAAAGACGGAATTTTCTGAAAACGCTAGGCTCGAGTCGCCCGGTAAGTGATTTTTCAAGAATTTCGGGGCCAATATCGATGATCCTGCATGTAGCCACCCGTTCAAATGTTACCAGCACCAATTGCTGAAAGTCTGCCTTGGAGTCTTCGAAAGAAGAGTTGTATTCAAATGTAAGCGTCATACAGGTTTGGGTCGGTGTGTCTTTTTCGGAGCCTTGAACGTCCCCGACACTGAAATTGGCTCCTTTTGAATTTCCGGCCTGGAACTGCATATAAGCAAGCACTTCCGAAGGGAATATCCGTTCACCACATTCGGCCGGGTTTTGAGCCCAAGCCTTAAATGTTTCAGATGCAGGAGCCAAGTAACTGGATATATCCGGTATATGAATCCGAAGGAGGTAGCGGCGAGAATTGAGCTGCTCCAAGGAGAAGGCTAGTGTTCTATGCAGTCCGGGAACAATATAAATATTTTGAGTTCCTAAAGCGTGTACGTCAGGCCTTAGGTGCAGGAAATGGTCTTTAAATGTCTTAGCTTCGGCTTTGGCTTCTTGGAAAGTGTGATTAGGTTGCAAGTCACGTGCGCCGCATGCAACTGCCGTTTTAGGCAATATCGCTCCAACCACCTGGCTCAGTACCACCGGGTCTGTCAGCGGATTGCATGGATTATCATAGAGTCCAAGCTTTTGAAGGACTGTATAGAGACCTCGGGGACCATGCTTAAATCCGATCGACGGGATTTTGCTGAGTTGGTTCGTGAGTCCTGCATGTGGGTACACCACTGCATATTTTATGGTCTCCATGGCTATTCGAAGCTCTGGCTCTCCTATGGCTAGATCTAGAATTAATTGATCATATGTTTCCAGAAACCTTTGGGTTTGGGGGGAGTTGAGCCTGTCGGAGAAGAATGTGTTTATATGCAGGAGTTCTCTTTCAGAAAGGCCCAAAAAATCGTTTAACGTCATTGAAAGTGCCACCGAATTGGCGAAAAACTTTGGGGGTGGTGCCAAGCCATTGGACGAATGATATATAGCCACATTGGACAATCTATCGGCATCGTAGCAATGGGGAACGAGCCAATCTGCAGGATTGGCACACATGTTTAAGTACAACGCCATGAGCAAGGCATTCTGGTGCAATCCGCCAAGTTTTGAGGTGTCGGAGAAGTCAGGAACAGTTTTGTTCATGTAACGGGGAGTTTCCGATGTAATTTCCCAATTAGGCAATTTCTCGGCCACGCCCGCCGCCATCTCATACAACGACACACTCACCGTCTCCAGACCCGCCACTGCCAGGTAGACCCGCCGCATATCCACGCGGGCCCGGTAGTCGGCCACCAACACCAAAAACTGGTGCAAGTACTGCACAAGACGCCTGCGTGCAGGAAATGACTCGTCAAAGCGGTTTCGGAGAACCTCCAATGCCGGCACAGACTCTTCTTGAAGTACCTGCAGACAAACAAAGGTGTAGTCCTGCACACAGACCCGTAGGAGTTCATTCTGGATGGTCAAGATGATCAGGCGGTTATGAAACTGGTTGAAAAGGCATGGTGGCGGGGAAACGAGGAGTCCGAAGCGAATCTCGGCGCCGACACGGAACTCGACGAAATCGCCGACTCGGGGCGGAGTGTTTCGGACCCGAGAGGCCATAAAAGCCCAGGATTCATGTGCAGGAGTATTAGCGACCATTTCGGCGAAGACGGAAGTATCGGTTATTTCCGTATTAGGATAATATGCATTGGGATCCGTAAATGTATGAATCTGGAGAGTCGGAGGCCTCGGGAAATTGGGAAAATCTTTGGGTCCTGCATATAGGTGCCGGAGATGTAGGAGCCGCCCATTTTCAAATGAAGCAAGCTTTTTGGAATATGATACAAAAGGATTGGAACATGAAACATGCAGCTGCATATATGAAACACGGCTGAAACTGCTGAAACCCCGTTGAAACGGATCCCTGGTTTCCGATCTGCATGCAGTCTGTAGTCGATGTAGAAAAATGGAAGTATGCAGTAATGGAGGTACGGGTTTAGGTAGTATTCCCCATTGGGATAAATAATGACACTCGGGTCTATATCGTAGGCGAAACATTCAACATGCAGGAGTGTGTTTTGGAGTGTTGGAGTAGGATGTGTAGTAGATGTGGAGTAATAGTAGTAAGAGATGGATGCGATGGTAGAATTGAGCACGGCACGACTCGGGAAATCACAAGTCAATTAAAAAAACTTTCAACTATAATACGTAGTTATTGAATGGTTAAAGATATTTATTGAGTAATATTGGGTAAACTGGGAATGGTAATGGGGAATGGTGGGGGATGGTGGGGGATAGTGGGGGGTGGATACTCAATGTGTGGGTCACGTGCACCCATGGTTTTCTTCCACAAAATGAACATCAAGGTATATCTTTGGCTTCTTTCGGACTTTCATATTCAGTAATACTGAATTATACTATAAAACACCACTTAGAACCACATGTGAATTCGTGGGATGAAGACTCTGGATATTTTGTAGATTGGGCCCGATATGTCCTGCTTACACGTGCGTTCACGTATATAGACATATATTTGAGTTCATGAATTCTGTTTTTTCTGACTCTCCACCAAAAAGTGACGATTCAAGGTCCAGTTCAACATAACAGTAGACCACGTCTAATCCTTCACCTGTGTAATGCATCACTCTATTAGTAAAGTGTGTTATATGTAGGACATGGGCATAAGAGTCTCCACCACCACACATTCACTTATTACTCCAGATTATGCATTGCCATCACTCAATACACTCTTCAACCTATTTGGCTTTCCTGAATAGGAAACTGAAGTGGAGGAATAATTCGGAATCCCACAAGAGTATAGTATACAGTCTTCCAGAGTACACCTCCCGTAGAGTAAACCAGTTATGTTTTCTCGTGATTTAATGGTAAAGCTTTTGCTATATCGATCGTCGATGGTGTAAGACAATCAATCCATTAGAACAGTCAGGTCAACAACACACTCTGAACAAAGAGGAGAGAATTCTCCAGAGTTGGCAAGTCACTAGATGGATGCACATCCGAGGAGAGCAATGAAGGTGATTTAATTTCTTTAAAAGGTCTTTTTCAAAGGTGATTAGACTCTATAAAGAAATATCATCTTTCGAAGCAGCATCAACACTATATGCCAGAACATATAAGAAGAAGTAAAACCCAAAACACTTATTCAAGATAAATGATTTATCTGTAAGTAGCTGGAGTAGAGGGTATTTTGACGTGTAAATAGCTGAGTAGAGGGTAGTTTTTTCTGATTCTAGACCACGTGTTTAAATTCACACCCATAACCAAAATCATCAAAACCCCGTCTGGGTCATTTCGTGTATGACCTTGTGTGCAGTGCCCTGGAAATATTGTTGTTTCTGTATCATTAAACAAGAAGTCAACGTCCATTTCGAAACAACAACTAACACATTTGGCCAGAACTTCATTCACAATAGCACGTGTAGGGCACTCCAACAAGTCACACAAGTAAAATTGACCACCAAAAAGTTTCCAATTTCAATTCATTTCGAGAGTAGTCCAAGTAATTCCTAACACAAACATGATGAGCCATTTGGTGGCTTGGATCCAAAAAAAAGATTCATACTTGTTTGACTTCACTCTCCAAAAAACACGTACACAACTTGACTTGCAAATCACTTTTGCACTTCGAATCGTCTCTGGAATGCCTCGCTTAATTCCTGACTTGATTTTGTGTAATAATTTTGTGTAATGAAAACCTGTCTTTTTGTAGCTGCACTTGAAAATAGCCCTAGGGGTCTGTATAAGTAAACATGTTCCGAATTCGAAACCGTTCCTCAAGATCAACTTTAGAGGCTCAAAAGTTTCATTGTATTTTTCCTAAAAGAACCATGAGAATTTAGTTCATACAATGATTATAGAAAGGAACGCCCCTGACTTCAACGGAAAAAAAATAAAGTGATGCATGTTCTGGTTGTCAATTTGGTAAGAGCCAGGGATGATGCCAAGGATATTGGGTTGTTGGTGATTTGAGTATTGTTGCCGCCAAAGTTGGAAACCCCTTGATGGTGAATTGCATGCAAAATCTCTTGAATCCTTGTACTAAAATCCATGCACTAGAATCCTTGTACTAGAATCCTTGCCCCTCATTAGTTTTGATTAGCTGTTAAGCGAATCATCGTCTGGGATTCCAAGGAGTTGTAGGGTTAAGTAAGCTGATGGAGGAAGCTGATGGAGGAATCTGATGGTGGAAGTTGAAGGAGGAAGCTGAATTTATAACGTGTGGAAAAGTGGTGTACAGAGACTGGTTGCCGCGTGCGATTAGAAAACACCTGCACATAGAGTGTATGGAGAGCTTTCGTTATGCAATCTCCCACATTATTATTTGAATCCATTTTCCAGCTCCACCAAGAAACTACGGGTTGGAATATTGAAGGTGATTTCGAAGAACAACCTCTTAATAGTGTGTTGTCTTAATAGTGTGTTGTTAGGATTCAAATTGCATGTGGAAGGGCTCGTTTAGTCGGTTCCATGGCCAGATTCTATCTCCTACATCGGAGTAAGATTTATCTATATCACATCTCAACGCTTTATCAATCACTTGCGTGTAATAAACATGCCAATCAATAGCTTGAATTGGTTGATCAAGTAGTCAGTGCTTGACCAATCAATCATCAACCAATTCCGCTTGTAAGTCAATCAATTCTTGTAAGTATCAATCAAATGGAACAGTTGTTGGTCAAATGGACCAGTAATCAAATCATCACCCATGCCCATTCACTAGTTAACAGCCAATTCATCTCTTTCAACTAATCAGTCTATCAATTGACCAATCAAAGAAGTAATCAGTAGTAGCCAGTCAATCAATCAGAGTTAGTCAATCAATCAGAGTTAGTCAATCAATCAGAGTTAGTCAATCAATCAGAGTTAGTCAATCAATTAAACAATTCGTCATTTGGTCAATTTATTGATTAACCAATCATCTTTTCATGTTGATGTGACTGCGTGGACCTATAACATCCCCCTCTTCCCTGTCTTTTCCACTCACCCCCTTCTCTGGATAATCACCGAGTTCTTGAGCTTCTCGCTTGCAACGGTGGCATCCGTATCTTCAGCAATAGACTTGACTGGGAATGAATGGGAAAGTGTGAAGGTTTGGGTATCGTTGAGGTCGTGCAGACGAACAAATCCATACACGGTGGCAATGGAATCGGTTCCGTTGAACACTGCAGACACTCTCTTGCCGTTGGCAAATCGGATCTGCACCGGCGAGTCACCCAAGCCCTGAGGTTCCTTCCCCCAACTTTGTTTCTCCAGTACCTCCGTCTTTTTCTCCTCCTCGTTTTCCTTTAATTCCCCACTCTCTCCTCCTTCACTTGAAGGGTCTCCTGGAACAGGCAGTCCGAGTCTTTGGCCTGCACCGTGGAACCCCCCGAATTTCCTCTTTGGTGGAGTGTAATCTTCGTCCACCTTGCGCACCACCGAAACGTCCACGTCCTGGCCAAATTCAACATCCAATAATGAAACGGGCACTCGGCCCTGTTTCAATTCCTGAAGCACATGCACGTTCTCTGCATCATCATACCGCTTCAACTCACCATCGCCAACCGTAAACCCTTGTCTCCAAAACACAATTTCTCGGTGCACCTTCTCCGGCCGGCTGATACTCTCCCTCTGCCGGATTGTCTCCAGAGGAGTATTGGAGTCGCCCAATCGGAACCCAGCACCCGAAAACGCCGGACTTTGGGCCAGTTCGGGGGTTTGTGCCGAGGGCCGGTCGTCGATTTCATTCATTTGATCATTGGCCCGCTGGAAGATCTTCTCCACAAGCGATTGCTGGGCCTTGCGCCGGTCTTGGCCGGGTTTATCGGGCTCCTCGACCTCCAAGCCAGATTTTTCGCCGCCCGTGAAGAAATTGGAGTTTGTTTTTTCGTCTTCATCTTCGGAATCGAGATCCCTTAAAGTTCGAATTCCCAGCGCCACTGAACGGGAGTTGCGGGTTTTGGGCGGACTGTTGAGGGGACTGTTGAGGGGTTCGCCACTGTAGAAATCCTCGATGGCGGCCGAGAGATCTCCGTCGTGCTTGGCGAGATACTCTGTGGCAACGGCACGTGACGTGTGGGTCATGGCCACAAACGATTCGATGGCTTGGGGTTCCGACATCTTTGGGTTGGAGGTGTGGATTGTGGAGGTATGTATTTCGCATAGTGGTGGGGGACTGCATATAGGCAACTATCAACTGTCAAACCAGACAGAATAGACAATTGGACAAATTAGACAGTTAGACAAATTAGACAATTGGACAAATTAGACAGTTAGACAAATAACAGGCTAGACACTAGATTAATATACTGTTAAGGCTAAGTGGACAGATTGGACAAGTTAGACAATTGGACACTATACTGATCGCAGTAAAACTTGGATTTTGTCCAATTGTCTAAATCGTGGTTATGAGCCCTGCCTATCTAATATATACACTACGTTTGAAAAGAATACAACAGAAACATTCAACTACAAGCTGTATTGATTATCATGTATTAAACCGATGTTGAAATCCCAAAACCCCAAAATATTTTAGAAATTGTCATGCTAAAAAGTCGTTAAAAAAGTCGCATTAATGTTGAATAAATGCGAGACAAGTGAATTGAATATCATCTTGATGCGATGGGGCTGATCCCGAGAACCCGATGTCTAGTACTTGGCTCTGAACTCCTTGGCCGCGTCCACCATGTTGGTCAAAGATGCCTTGGTCTCCTCCCATCCTCTGGTCTTCAACCCACAGTCAGGGTTGACCCAGAACTTGTCAGCAGGGTAAGATTTCAAGATCTCGTTGATTCTGCCGACAAACTCCTCCTTAGATGGGATTCTTGGCGAGTGGATGTCGAACAATCCCAAACCAATGTGGTTAGGGTACTCAGAGAACTCTCTGATGTAGTTGGCGTCGTCCTTCTTGGAGAACTCGATGGACACCACGTCGGCGTCCAAGGCCTTGATGTGGTTGGGGTCGAGATCCGAGTAGCAGAAGTGCGAGTGGATTTGCGTGGAGTTCTCGACTCCTGATGTGGCCACTCTGAAGGATTGTGCGGCCCAGTTCAAGTAGTCAGATCTCTCTTGACCGGCTCTCAATGGCAAACCTTCTCTGATGGCTGGCTCGTCAACTTGAATGACTGTAATACCAGCAGCCTCCAAGTCTTGGACCTCATCTCTCAAGGCCAATCCCAATTGCAAGGATTGAACCTTTTGAGAGACATCATCTCTTGGGAAAGACCATCTGAGACAAGTGACTGGGCCAGTCAACATACCCTTAACTGGCAACTTGGTCAACGATTGGGCGTACACGGACTCCTTGACCGACATGGCCTTTGGTCTGGAAACATCTCCCACAATAATAGGTGGTCTGACGTATCTGGAACCGTAGGATTGAACCCATCCGTTGGTGGTGAAGACGTAACCGTCCAATTGCTCACCGAAGTATTGAACCATATCGTTTCTCTCTGGCTCTCCGTGGACCAAAACATCCAAGCCGATCTCCTCCTGGAATCTGATGACGGTCTCGATCTCTTGCTCAATGAACTTCTCGTACTCCTCCTTGGTGATAGTACCCTTGGTGAACTTGTTTCTGTTGATTCTGATGTCCTTGGTTTGAGGGAAAGAACCAATGGTGGTGGTTGGGAAAAGAGGCAAGTTGTACTTGTCCTTTTGAGCGGCCAATCTCTCGGGGAATGGCACCTTTCTGGTCGACAACGACTCGTTGATGGTGGCCAAACGCTCTTGAACCTTAGGGTTGGTGGTGATAGAAGACTCCTTTCTTGCCTTGATGGACTTGGCGTTGGCTTCGTAGAGAGCAGACACGTCGTCACCAGAGACATCCTTGGCAATGGCAACAACGGCATCCAACTTTTGCGTAGCAAACTGGAACCAGTCGGCGATCTCTGGGTTCAACTTGGTCTCACTGGCCAAATCAACTGGAGTGTGCAACAAAGAAGAAGAAGTGGCAACAACAACTCTGTCAGCACCCAACTTCTCAATGGCCTTGTTGACGAAAGCAGAAGCCTTGGTGTAGTCGGTCTTCCAGATGTTTCTACCGTCAACAATACCAACAGACAAAGTTTGGGAACCGGAAAGAACGGACACGACGTCGTCGAATTGTGCAGGGGCCTTGGTGAAGTCAAAGTGGAAACCTTTGACTGGCAAGTCCTTGAGGGCAGCCAAGTTTGGTCTGACGTCACCGAAGTAGGTGGTCAATGTGATTTCTGGCAAGCCCTCGCCAACCAATTGCTCGAAAGTCTTCTTGTACAAAGCTTGGACAGACTCAGGCAAGTCCAACACCAAGATAGGCTCATCGATTTGAACAGTCTTGGCACCAGCCTTGTAGAGCTCAGCAAGCAAAGACTTGTAGACTGGCAAGAACTTGTCCAACAAAGACACAGGGTCCAAGTCCAAGGAGTCCTTGTCGGCCTTACCCAAGTACAAGTAAGAGATAGGACCAACGACAACGGGTCTGGTCTCAATGCCCAAGGCCTTAGCCTCCAAGTACTCGTTGACTGGCTTCAAGCCGGCAGCAGAGTTCAACTTGAACTCGGTGGAGTGCGAGAAGGTTGGTCTAACGTAATGGTAGTTGGAGTCGAACCACTTGACCATCTCCAAGGCAGTCACATCAACAGCAGACTCGGTCTCGGTGGCCTTTCTTTGCAAACCTCTACCCATAGCAAACAAAACGTCAATTGGGTCCAAGTCGAACTTGGTGTATCTGTCAGGAATGACATTGAACAAAAGAGACAAGTCCAAAACCTGGTCGTAGTAGGAAAAGTCGTTGGAGGCAATCACATCAACACCAGCGTCTTTTTGCAACTTCCAGTTGTGGGCTCTGATCTCCTTACCCTTGGCCAACAAGTCGTCCACTGAGACCTTCTTGGCCCAGTAGGCTTCGGTGACCTTTTTTAACTCTCTTTGTCCTCCGATACGGGGGAAACCTAAAACAGAAGATTGAACCATTGTGCGGATGTGCGTCGTAGTTTGAAGAAAAAAAAAGGGGGCTACAATGGGCGGGGGACGGCGTACTTATATAGTAAAAACGGGGGGGTTTGACAAATTGCAGCGCTTAAGATCCGGGGTTTATATGCACGCACGTACGAGCGCGTTTGACTCCTCTAAAACTGCCGCCATACAATACAACCATTGGTGAGGGGGAGAAGAAAGTATGAATATGCACTCAATTGCGCCTTTCGATGTTTCATGTATGTTTCATGTATGTTTCACGTTTGTTTTACGTGTGTTTCATGTGTTCTACAAGTTTATGTGAGTTGCGCTGCTGATTATGGACGCATTTGCGGCTCATTGTGTGTCATATGCGCATTTCGCTCTGGTTGCAGGAACATAGTAATCAAGTGCAATTGGCCTGATAGAGTGAATATCGGTCCATATGCAGCCATAGAACGTATTATGGTGAAACGGAGTCAGCCAGCCCGCACTTGCATGCACGGTGCGAGTGTGAGCAGCATGCACGTGACATCCGGTGATATGCAACCGCACGTGCACTTCCCAGACCCGGTTCCGGTCCGACCACCGTACACCAGAGCGCAATTACTCAAACCTAT
Organism: Metschnikowia sp. 04-226.1; assembly: GCA_002370245.1. Lineage (NCBI taxonomy): Eukaryota > Fungi > Ascomycota > Pichiomycetes > Serinales > Metschnikowiaceae > Metschnikowia > Metschnikowia sp. 04-226.1. The sequence continues at coordinate 137,848 of NLAD01000830.1, forward strand.
ACACCACCATCCGTACACCACCATCCGTACACCACAATCCGTACACCAACACATGCATCCGTACCTTTTTGGTGAAAGCACTACCCATTTACCCACTCTGCTTCAGTTCACAAGCCGTATCATGGCAGAAATATCCGACCCTGTAGAAATGTATAGTCACATTCTCAAGCTCAATTAGTCTTCATAGACTTGACACTAAGTAGACTTGAAAATAAGTATAGTAGATTCATGCACGACTAGGACCAAATAAGAATGAATTTTCGAGGGAATTGGTGGCTTATATAGAGTAGGTCCTGTATACAATCTATCCTCTTTTAAATGGTGGTACAAACCAAGTGTTTGAATTAGATTAGTGGTTTATATGCAGGACCATACAACATTAGTCGAAAACAGAACTACAGAGCAGAGTAATAACCCATATACACTACCAAGAGATATATACCACTGACACTAATAAGTAACACCAACAGTAGTGTACATCATAGTGTATATGCAGGTAGTAGAATCTAAAGTAGTAGAAATGGGTGATTTAGTGTACTGCACATAAGGAGCTATTCAACTCCGTCCTCCTCCCCCCTCCCCCTCTCCCCAAATCAATGCACTACACGCTACACTCTCTTTACATACCAGATTATATTACCGTCTATACACTATTATATTCCATACTATGGTTCATCTACATACAGGCCCCGTGCCATGCTCTTCAAAATCCTACTTTTTTATCCCAAGGAAATGACTATAAAATGGATGGATTCGATGCACCTAACGACTCGTCTAGACCAGGTAGAAATCTGCTTCACTATTGCAGGAGAATATGGCAATAAATGTCAAGGAGTCGATGTCTACTCGTCAATAACCAGTATTCAGTGGTATGAATATTGACTACTGATTAAGATACTACAGTTACTTACAGCACAGCTACTACCACTGACTAGTACTACTACTACTACTGCTATTACTGACTACTAGCACACTGACTCATGACGACTGCTATTATTGACTAGTATTACTTACTACCACTATTGATATAAAACCACTACTGGCTGCTAAATACTATTGTTACTACTACTGACTGATACTACTACTACTGACTGATACTACTACTACTGCTGCTAGTACGAATGAAGATCATTGACTACTATTGCTAACTACTTCTACTAATGACTACTGGTACTAACTACTAATACTAACTACTAATACTGACTACTGACTACTAATACTGACTACTAATTACTATCATTGACTACTTACAGCTATAGCTACAGCTGTATACTGTGCAGTATATCGGCGCTTATCTGCAGGTCGGCTGGGGGTCCATTTTTCATGTTCCAGCAACGTCCCCAAGATGAAACTTTTAAATTGAGGAAATATTAGTGGTCGTATAAAGCAGACCAATTTTCAACTTGATTCAGTCTGTGTGTGTCCAGAAACCTACCTTTTTCTCGTGCACTTCTGTATGTTCCGGTATATAGTTCTGACATCTTATCACATAAACACCGAGTGCAGAACTAATAGTAAGTCTATAGGAATTCTAACATATCGCTTTATACCACTACATGATACTATTGTATTTTTTATGTATTATTCAAAAGTCGTGCCAGGTTCAAAATATAATATATTAGTCTAGTACAGGATTTATCAACTAGCAGGTGCACAATATTGATATCTTAGGGTAATATTTATTGTCACTACTCTTTGGCTAGTTTCATGTATACTTGAAGATAAAACCCGTACACCAAACATTGGGGTGTACGGGTTTACATTGGGTGATTAGAGGTGCATAATAAATGTACATCATTAAATATCTTTAGGTGTATTCAATTCTAGGATTCTATTCGCATGTATATATACATTAGCCACGCGTGATGCCATTTCTAGTTCAACTTGCTGTCACCAGCCTTCTTGCGTCTCTGCACAATGTCAGCCAACACGCCGCCCGAGTGCATCAAGCCATATTGGCGGAACTGCTTGATGGCCACGTTGATCTCTGCTCCCTCCTTGTCTTCGATAAACTGCTCAAAGAACTCACCCTGCTTGATGAAGTACTCGTAGCTCAAAACCAACTTATCGTCGGATATATCGCTTAAGGAGTTCTTGGTCGAAACTGGCGTGTTAAAACCTTCGCCATCGCCCAAAAACACACCCAAGTGTTTCAACCGTTCAAACAAGCCGGCCTGGTGTGCAGGCACCATTCCACCGTGTTCCTTGATCTTGTACTCTCTGTAAGCATCCTTGTACTCGTCAGCATTTGCTCTCTTGGAGCCAGTCCAGCCCAAAGCCACCAATTCATCCTTGGTGACCTGCTTTTTGATGGGGTTTCCATACTTGAACACTCTTCTGGGGTTAAAAAGACCCAGGTAGAGCACGAAAAAGACACCCAACACCTTGATAATGTGAAACAAGAAAAACACAATCTGAGCACCCAAATTCACGGGCTCCTGCAAGTCCTTCACAAATACATCGGCAATGTGGTTGAAATTGTATCGAATGGCAAGATGAGAGATCAAGTACGATACCTGATTGGTCAAGCAGATACCAGGGGTAGGCGAAATCACATCCGGTAAGTCAGTATAAAGCCACACAGCCAAAAAGGTAATGAAGGAATAAAAGCCAAATGCATGGAAATGCCACACCGGCATGACCAACTGGCCTGGCCAGCAGTGTTTCAGCACGGTTTCATCCATTCCAACCCTGCGCTGGTACTTTTTTTGACCCGTTTCATACGAAAACAAAAGCGCCCCATCCTCGGTTAAGTAACCTGGAGCCGTGGACACAATAAACCCAACAGGACGAGGAGAATAGAACACATTCGGTCTCAAGGAAATAGGAAGAGTATCAAAGATTTTAAGAAGATCACGGAACTGAGTCTTGGATGAAATTTGTAAGCAATAATCCTTTTCCATATCATCATTAAAGCGCAAATAAATCTCCAAGGCGGACTCGGGCTCTGATTCCTCCACCACCTCAATAGCAGCATCCCTGGAATCCTTAACACCATTAGCAGAATCCCTAGAAGGTCTTCCCTTTTTCGACACCTGCGACACGTTAACGTCTTGAGTGGGCAGGGACATTTTGGGGAGAAAAGATGGAAAAAACGGTGACTAAGTGGGGCGCGGGGAAACTTTACCCAACACATCCACTCACCGTGCTGGTGCACGGGTGCAACCTCACCACACTCTCTATCCTCTGGGTTCCCAAGAGACCCCAAAGCCTAAGGGCATAAAACAGGAAGAAAAGAACAAAATAAGAAGAAGAAGAAGAGAAAACAGGAAAAGAAAAAAAAACGGGAAGAAGAAGAAGAAGAAGAAGAAGAAGAAGAAGAAGAAGAAGAAGAAGAAAAAAAAAGGTATTTGGATTCAAATTTCTATTTTTTTTTTTTTTTTTTTTTTTTTTTTTTTTTTCCAAGCCTTGGTGCTTCAAACATTGGGTCTGAACGTACAGTAGGTTAAGATATGGATGCTTTGTTCGGTACGGTACGGTGCGTACATCACCACACAATAGAGGGTGGAAATGGGTTTTTGATAAAATGCAAATGCGAGGTGTTCATATGCATGCATTAGGTTTACTAATTAGGAAGGATTATTGATGAATTGGGAACAATTGGACGCATTGGGAAGGATCATTGATGAATTGGGAACATTTGGACGCATTGGGAAGGATCATTGATGAATTGGGAACATTTGGACGCATTGGGAAGGATCATTGATGAATTGGGAACATTTGGACGCATTGGGAAGGATCATTGATGAATTGGGAACATTTGGACGCATTGGGAAGGATCATTGATGAATTGGGAACATTTGGACGCATTGGGAAGGATCATTGATGAATTGGGAACATTTGGACGCATTGGGAAGGATCATTGATGAATTGGGAACATTTGGACGCATTGGGAAGGATCATTGATGAATTGGGAACATTTGGACGCATTGGGAAGGATCATTGATGAATTGGGAACATTTGGACGCATTGGGAAGGATCATTGATGAATTGGGAACATTTGGACGCATTGGGAAGGATCATTGATGAATTGGGAACATTTGGACGCATTGGGAAGGATCATTGATGAATTGGGAACATTTGGACGCATTGGGAAGGATCATTGATGAATTGGGAACATTTGGACGCATTGGGAAGGATCATTGATGAATTGGGAACATTTGGACGCATTGGGAAGGATCATTGATGAATTGGGAACATTTGGACGCATTGGGAAGGATCATTGATGAATTGGGAACATTTGGACGCATTGGGAAGGATCATTGATGAATTGGGAACATTTGGACGCATTGGGAAGGATCATTGATGAATTGGGAACATTTTTCGACGCATTGGGATACCATTTATTTATGCACTTACAGAATGAATAAGAATGAATGAGAATGAACGACAATGAATAAGAATGAATGAGAATGAATGAGAATGAATGAGAATGAATGGGAATAGGCTGTGATGGTATGGTCTGGGGTAGTCTATTGTATTATTGAAGGCCAGTAATTTTATTTATTTCCGGATTAGGATTCTGATTAACCTTTTCTTTTAAGCTTTTTTTTAAGGTTTTTAGGAGCAGGTACGGAATTTTAGCGGTTCTTTTGATTATTGAGAAAATGTGCGAAATTGAGAATTGTTTCGAGAGGTTAAAAAAAGGTAAAGTGAGCCACTTGCACAACGGAATTGAGACTAACAATAGCCATGTTAAAAATAATCATATTAAAAATAATCATATTAAAAATAACAAGCCTTGGATGAGAATATTGCATTTTGGATTTTAAAGAATTGAATTTGGAGTATTGTGTAGGGATTCAGAGTGGAGTGTTAGAGATTTACAGTACTGACTCCTTGAGACCTCCTGCATGTAGGAGTGGTGGAGTCCGTTATTTCTAATGTTCAGACATTTGAGGAGATTAGGTAGACAGTAGATAGTAGACAGTAGACAGTAGACAGTAGACAGTAGACAGTAGACAGTAGACAGTAGACAGTAGACAGTAGACAGTAGACAGTAGACGGTAGACGGTAGACAGTGGACAGTAGTAGATACTAATTGTTAATGTGGTGTACAGTTTCTAGACTATTCACCATGGACTAAAGGGTCAGCTGGCCTTTTTGACAATTCATGGTGGCCAATAAAGAGTCAAATAGAAGATCATGGTGGCCAATAAAGGGTCAAATAGAAGATCATGGTGGCCAATAAAGAGTCAAATAGAAGATCATGGTTTGAAGTGGCCTGTAAACAGTCTAAAACATTCCAAATTTGTCTGATTTAGGTCGAATTGGTCTGGAAGGTATTGTGTAAGTATTGGAACTGTAAGACATCTTAGATCTTGATAAGATTAGTATGGGTAATGTTCATTTTAGTGTAGATGACAATGTTCAAGTCTAAATGTGAGTCGACAAAAACCAGTGGAAAATTAGTGAAGGAGTAAAGGCAGTTCGCTGAATCAGACATTTAGCTGGAGACCTGGTATTTACCTGTAAACCTGGCATTCAGTTGGAGACCTGGCATTTAGCTGGAGACCTGGCATTTAGCTGGAGACCTGGCATTTAGCTGGAGACCTATGGCATAAATTGCCCGATCTGCAAAATCATCGATCTCTAGGACCCAGAACCTAGAGCTCAAAATATTAGAAAAATAGTACTTAGTAATTAGTACTTTGTACTTAGTAGACAGACACTTAGACAGACACTTAGTACTTAGCAGTTAGTAGTCAGTTAGACAGACAGTTAGAAAGACAGTTAGACAGACAGTAGACAGACAGTTAGTAGTCACTTATACAGACAGTTAGACAGACAATTAGTAATCATTAGGCGTTAGTAGAAGTGATTCTGGAATGTCACTGCAAATCTAGAATCAGAGCAGATCAGATCAGAACAGAACAGAACAGAACAGAACAGACCAGAACTGAACAGAACCAGACTGGGCAGTGTAGAGTCCTGCAGATACAAGAGGCCAAGTATACAGACAGGAAATGAATTAGGAGAACAGTCACATGTACAATTCCGTATTATTATGCAAATCAAAATCACGGTTTCATTCCATCCATTGTTTACACACTTCTTGCCGCCCGCGGATCGTGTCACTGCTGGATGCTGGCTATTGGCTATTGGCTATTGGCTGCTGGCGGTTGCCCGCTTTCCAGTGTCATTGTCTGCATTATCCATGGATTGTCCAATGGATTATCCACCAATTCCACCATTTCCACTATTTTTGTCCCAGTCAATTATCCAATTTATCCAATTTATCCAATTTGTCCAATTTATCCAATTTATCCACTATTCATCTAGATTGTCCCTGTTTTTGTCTCCAGATGTCCCTGTTTTTGTCTCCAGATGTTTGAATCTCTGATTAATGGAGTGGATTTATCTGGCCGCGAAGGCGCGCTTTTCATACACTCCAAACACTCCATACACTCCAAACACTCCAAACACTCCATACACTCCAAACACTCCAAACACTCCAAACACTTCACACGCTTTCTACCGCGATCTTCCCTGGTGCTCATAACCTTTTTTTTGTTTTTTCGCATATGCCATGCTCCCCACTGCACTTGGCCTTGGCCTGGTCGGTCTCATCAACATTGTTCTTAATCTGATCTATTGTCCAAAATGAAAACTATGCTCTTACTCGGGATCTACTAATATTCCTCCTCTACTCCTACACATAAATGATTTCCTCTCCTACATATAATTTCATTTTAAACTCCTGTTTTTTTTTAATTCCTGAATTTATTCACTCTACTCCAGTTTCTTACTTTTTGTCTGGTCTTTTTTAGTCCTGGTCTTTTTTGTCGTGCTCGGTTTAGTCGTGCTCGGTTTTGTCGTGCTCGGTTTTGTCGTGGTGTGGTACCTTTTGTGGCTTGAGTGGTTGGGCTGAGCTAATGCAGTGCTAAGCCTTCGCGAATCATTTACCTATTGTTTGCAGCTAAACCAAACGCAGCCGCACTCCAAAAAGAAACATTCTTCACGCGCGCGCTTTGTTTCCGCCCGCTAATGCTAACTGTTACCCAAGGCACCGCCTGTTTTTAGATTGTCTTTTTTCTGCAGAAAACCCGATCTCGAACCATGGGCACTGTATATGAGAGGTTATGTCCTGCAGGCACGTGTACATTGTACGTCTCTTAGATCGCCCATTCTTGTCTCCAGCCTACTTCAATGCATACCTCTGATTGTTTAAATACAACTGGTTTCCCACAAATCTTATTTCCCACTTCATCCCACAACTCTTCGTTCCTGTCTTGAGCCATGCATCTTTCTTTCATATTCCCGCTCTTGGCGGTGGCCTTGGCTCTTCCCCAGATCGAGATCAAGGGCAACAAATTCTTCGACTCGTCTACTGGTAAACAGTTTTTGATGAGAGGTGTTGCTTACCAACAGAATCCTGAGGCGGCTAATACGGGCTCCACCTATGCTGACCCTTTGGCAAACCCTGCTGCATGCCGCAGAGACATCCCTTACTTGAAGGAATTGGACACCAATGTGGTACGTGTCTACTCCATCGACCCAACCAAGGACCATTCCGAGTGTATGCAGCTCTTGGAGGACGCCGGCATCTATGTGATTGCTGATATGGGAGAACCTGGTCGTTCCATCAACAGAATGCAACCCCAATGGGACCTTAACTTGTTACAACGTTACACTGACGTGGTGGACTCTTTACAACAATACTCCAACATCTTGGGTTTCTTTGGAGGCAATGAGGTCACCAACACCATTGAAAACACTCAGGCCTCAGCTTACGTCAAGGCTGCTATCCGTGATACCAAGGCTCATATCCGCAAAAACAACTACAGAAACATTCCCGTGGGTTACTCGGCTAATGACGACTTACAGATCCGTAAGCCTCTTGGTGAGTACTTTGCCTGTGGTGAAGAAGAGGACAGAGCTGATTTCTTCGGCCTTAATATTTACGAATGGTGTGGTAACTCCACTTATGAAAAATCGGGATACGCTGAGGTCACCAGAATCTACGAGAACATGGGCATCCCATTGTTTTTCTCCGAGTACGGCTGCAATGAAGTCAACCCCCGTTTGTTCCAGGAGGTTGGCAGCATCTACACCAGAATGACTGAAGTTTGGTCCGGAGGTATTGTGTTCATGTACTTCCAGGAGGAGAACAACTATGGATTGGTTACTGTGGAGGGCAACCAGGTCATGAAGAGACCTGACTTTTCTTACTTAAAGCTGGAGTTGAACAAAGTCTCACCGGTGTTACACTCGGAACTGGCTTCAACTCCTACCTCGTGCCCTGCTGTGGCCTCCAACTGGAAGGCCTCCAGCAAGCTTCCTCCTACTCCCGACAAGCAATTCTGTGAGTGCATTGAATCCTCGCTTGAGTGTGCGCTTAAGCCTGACGCCGATAAGCTGAAGTTTGGTGATATCTTCAACTACGTCTGCAGTCAAATAGACTGTTCTATCATTGGAGGTGACGCTACCGAGGGTACCTACGGAGAGTACTCTGCCTGTCTGACCGAGCACAAGTTGAGTATCATCATGAACGCTTACTACCAAGCCGGTCAAGACAAAAAGGACAGATGTGACTTCAGTGGCATGGGCATTGTTAGGAAGGACTTCCACAAGGACAAATGTGAGCACTCCAGTGATTCTGGCTCCAACTCTGGATCTAACTCTGGTTCTGGATCTAACTCCGGATCTAACTCTGGTTCTGGATCTAACTCTGGATCCAACTCTGGTTCTGACTCTGGCTCTGGATCTGGATCTAGCTCTGACTCCAACTCTGGCTCCAATTCTGGTTCCAACTCTGAATCTGACTCCAACTCTGGTTCTGGTTCTAATTCTGGCTCTGGCTCCAACTCTGAATCTGGATCTGGCTCCAAGTCTGGATCTAGCTCTGACTCCAAGTCTGGATCTAACTCTGGATCTAACTCTGGATCTAGCTCCGACTCCAAGTCTGGTTCTAACTCTGGTTCCAACTCTGGTTCTAATTCTGGCTCTGGCTCCAACTCTGAATCTGGATCTGGCTCCAAGTCTGGATCTAGCTCCGACTCCAAGTCTGGTTCTAACTCTGGTTCCAACTCTGGCTCCAACTCTGGTTCCAACTCTGGATCTAGCTCCGACTCCAACTCTGGTTCC
>NLAD01000831.1:0-16964 GCA_002370245.1 Metschnikowia sp. 04-226.1
AGCTTTAAAGTACTCCCCCCTTTTTTTTTTTTTTTTTTTTGAAGAATCTGGAAATTATGGAAGTGGAGAAACTAATGTCTCATTAATTTAAGGCACAGAACTTTAACGGAGCTGAAAAGAAACTTTGGAAAACCTTGAATTTTTTTGAAATGGGATGAGTTTTGAAATACTCTAAGTCGTCTAGTGACTTCCCAGTTTATCTTAGCTTCTACTGGTAGTCACTGCATACTACACTTACTACTACGGAATCCAATAGTACTTCTGCCACCAGTGACCATAGACGGGTAAATATATTGTTCTTAGAATCTGAGACTATAAAGCCTTGGAAAATAAGCTGTTGAAAAATAACTTGTAGAGAAATAAATTGTTGAAAAATAAGCTGTTGAAATTTGGTGCTTTAAAATTTGGTGCTTTGAAATTTGGTGCTTTGAAAATAGGATGGGTGCGAAATAGAATCCAGTTGGTGGGCTGGAAGAGACCAAACACACACTTGGGTATTTTGCCAGGCTCTTTAAGCGGTAAAAACCCGTGCACCTGAGGAAGACACCATTAAAAAAACCATTAAAAAAACCATTTAAAAAAACCATTAAAAAAACCATTTAAAAAAACCATTAAAAATTCATCCATACTTTAAAAATACCACACTAAAGGGTTCTGGTGGTATTACAGCTTACACCTGCTCCACACTTAGAGGTGGCTTCCTGCACACACACAATGCTCTCTGAGCCAAGCTCACCTCTCACCACTTTATGGACCACATCACCTCCAGGATATGGCACGGCCACGTGACCGTCCAAGTCATCTTCCAGAGCTACATTTACTTGCTTCACGCCAGACGCAATGCATACTTCCCCCTTTATTTCCGTCAAATCGCCTCCTTCTTTGATACAGTGGCCAACCTGCACCTACAACATGGGCCATTGTGGCTCCAACACCTTCACACCCCTATCCATTGGAACCTCCCCATTGGTGTTTTATACGATATGTATAATCCTGAAAAGGAATTGTGGGTCCTCCTGCTCCATGCTTCTACGCCGGAACACAAGTATCCGGCCCAGATTCTCCCTCTAGATGAGCCAAAACGGCTGTTTTCGGCCAAACAAAACGATGACTCCTTTCAAGATACCATTTCTCTTCAGCATGTTTATATGAATAGTTTAAAACAGGCCAATTACGTGTTAAGCGGAAATTCTCGTGCTGTCATGAGACTCAGTACTGAGGATACACGAGTGCTCTGGAAAGCGGTGGTTTCCAATGATTATCATCATATTCAGACGATCCACAAAAAATTGTATCCTGAAACAACTGAAACAAAATCTTCAATTATTGTTCCTTTAAAAATATACTTGGACCAGACGACGGTGGTGCAGGCACCATGCAAAGGGAATACTAGTCTACGGCAATGTTTGGCACCATACATGGATTTACTGCAAACAGACGTGTTGATCCACGGCATCCGTGCATCTCAGATGTACGACCTCCCCGTGGAGGAAATATGGGGCCACTTCCATTACTTGGATATGGTGATGTATGTGGTAGCGTGCTCTATGCAGGCAAGCTGAACACCGCCTGGAGCCATATTCTATACATCTTCAACTGTTTTTTCCGGTTAACAAGCAACCGACGATCCGTGGCAATAGTATCTTCCTTAAACGGCCCATTTTCGCAGAAGATGGTACGGAGCTCCTCCTCCGTGAAGAAGTATACCCTGGTACCATCTCCACGGATATAGAAGTTGTCGTCCAACAAACGGCCCTTTTTGAAGCGCACCTGAGCCAAGTCATAGCGCCCATAGTCCCGGAAAAGAATGTGGCCACCTGGTTTGAGCACCTTTTTGAGGTTGGCCACGGCGTGGACCCACTGATCAGGACTCAAAGCCGAAAACACAAAGATCATAATCACAATGTCCACGGAATGCGGCTCCATATCGTCGGGAATCTGGCCCTCTTCGTTGGAAAGGTCCCACACCAGCGAGTATGCAGTGCCGGCCTTATGATTCAGCTCAAACATCTCATTGCGCTTGACCAAGTCCACGGCCACTTTCAGGTAGTCACATGCATGCATTTTGAGCTGTGGGTTTTGGTTTTGCTTCAAGATGGGGAAGAAGGTGTTTCCTGCACCACAGCCAACCTCCAAGATGGACACTGGCTTGTTGTAGGACAGACTGGTGACCTCATACAAGGAAGGGAACTCGATCTGGAGCCATTTGCGGTCCTTGAAGAAGTTCTCCTGGTTGTTCCTATAGAAAATATCCCAATACTTGGCCGGGTTAGAGTTATAAAGCTTCTTGTCAAAGTCTTTCACGGGCTGCTCATACTGTTTGGCAATGAGCTTCTGGGCATCTTCAATCTGCTCTGCTCCCCACTCCACGTGATCCCAAGCGTTGTGGTCAAATACGTCCTGGTTTTCTGTGAGGTACCGCTGGCCGAACGTGAAGGGTGCATCCTTGCCTATTCTGGACTCCAATGCCGGTTTCTCCTCTTTCTGTTCACTCATGCTGAAAACCTAATGTTGATCCGATGACTTCGCGCGCATCCCATCTAAAACAAGCCTAGCTCAAAGTAATACCATACTACCATAGTACTAGCCATAAGTAATCCTAGTATTGGACTAATAATAAACATAATACATTATTATGAATATTGATGGATAGATTTACTTGGTAGTGTGTAATATTTAAACGAGTAGTGTATAATATGCAGGAATCCTTATATAGACCAACAGGATTTTTCAAAAAAAAAGTCAAAAATAATTAAAAACAAAATTCGGATATTTGGTCCTAGAGTCATTCACTGGATTTTCACTTTCCCTTCTTTTTCTGCGTCCAAGTATTTTTAAATGCTCCTCGTATTATTTGATGTTTGACCCTCAGCCTGATTTAACTGAGAATAACAGAATTGAATGCGGAAAAGTGTGAACCACTAAAAGCATAAATCACACTAAAAATCACACCAAAAATCACACCAATCACGCCAAAAAAAAAAAGTACCATAATCAGAATCATCACCAATCACATTTCCCCAAGTTTATATTACTATGATTCTTGTTACAATCATATTGGGTATTGATAAACAGTATAGACAGTATAGACAGTAATAGGTACTGGTAGAGAGTAGTACATAGTAATACGGTGCAGCGTGGGACTTGTATATAGTACTGGTTCAATCAGTACAGTATAGTGTATGAGTTGTAAACAGTAGTACAGTATAGTATGCAGTAGTACAGTATAGTATGCAGTATAGTATACAGTACAATATAGTATGTAGTACTTTACAGTATAGTGGATAGATCCAGTACCTAGATATAGTAGTAGTAGTGCATAGGAAGAATATACTCACTAGATATTTGGTTCTCACATATTGTGTACCTTGTCATCAAAGCCGCACCATAGTGCATATAGACAGACATAGATAGACAGATAGACAGACAGACAGATAGACAGAGATAGATTGAATTCTGTATATGGATAGAGGATGATTGATTCTTGATATTAAAAATCCATAAATTTTATTACATTAGTCTTGTTCTGTAGAGTCTTGTTCTGTAGAGTCTTGTTCTGTAGAGTCTAGTACTGAAGGGAGAGCCAATAATGACAGGCGCACTTAGAAGGACTGAGATCAAAACACTACACTACACTCCATACAAATGTATGAACTATAAGACTATTGGACTATGTATATATTTTGGTAGTATTCTGAATAATGTCAATAATACATAATATAGTAGACTATTATTAATGTGTTTTTTAAGACGGGCAAGAGGAGAGTTCCAGACTATATACATCATAGTATATATTGAGTGCACTATAATAAGAGGTCAACCAATTTAAAAATTTGACATAAAACGAGATTATCAATTAATTTATCGTTTGATTTTATTAGTATATGGGAGTCTATGTAGTCTATAGTATACTATGGACAGTAGTATTAATTGGAGGGTAGTATTAATTGGAGGGTAGTATTAATTGGAGGGTAGTATTAATATGGAGGGTAGTATTAATATGGAGGGTAGTGGTTTATATACGCGCACTATAATAATGCGTGATGCTAGCTAGGGTATAGACTTTGTGCAGGCAATAGTGAGTACTTCAAATCAGCACATTTTTAATTAGAGTACTTTCCCTAGAGACTGCTAATGTCGTGCATTAGTTTTTTTTTTTTTTCAGCAATATCTATAGACATACACTATTAGATATATCATGACGTATAGAAAGAATTTATAGTATATAATGGTATAAAGTGTAGAGCAATATACACAGCATTCAATATGGCAATGATGGAGTGGTAGCTGACAATGCGTGCACTTATACAGAATATGCATAAATACTTAGACTTCAATGAGGATTTGGTTAGTTCATGAGATCATTAGTCTCGAGACAATCCATCATTTATCATGTTCTTACGAATGAATGATATCATTCCATCTTGACATTTATGGATCTGTCTGGATTTGTCTGAGGGATGTGACGTCATGAATGCTGGGCACAGATCAAATCACATAAACGTGATACACTCTGTCCATCGAAATCTCATTCGATTCTATATGTTTCATTAACATTGGAGGCACATTCTCTCCTGAGTCTCAGTGAATCTCTTCTGGGTCTGCGAGTTTCGGGTTATCACCTAAATTTATACATGAACCGTAGCAAAACAGTTGTCCTATAAGTAATAAGCAACATAATCATCTTTGCACTGGACCGACTGTGTATTTCTGGATTGTGTATTTCTGGATCCAGGATCCAATGTATCAAAACAGCATTATCGGAGAATGCTTGGTCTATAACTCTGAATAGGCCTGCACCACAGTAGTCACACTATGCTATAATAGTATACCTTAGTACCACTTGGAGTGCATGGTTAGAAGTCTGGGATCGGCGTGTCTATCTCCATGGAGTGTATTTTGAAACAAGGACAAGCATGCGGGAGGGATTCATGATACAGGAATAATGTGTAGTATAGAGTGGAAAGGCCAACAGTAGTTGAGGATCATCACGTGGGTCATTTGTATCTGATCAACAGTTTAGGTACAGTTCAGTACAGTTCAGATATAGTTCAGGAATAGTTTGGCATATTGGAGACAATCCAGGTGTTGTGGCCATTTTTATTGCAAGTCATGATATCCAGACAGAGACATGAGATCCATAAACAGTACATTATCACATACAGTGTATAGACTGTAGCCAATAATATCCCTAAATCAGTTCCATTGAAATCGAAATTCACTCATTTGAATATCCCCTGGTATTTGAATAAGTCAGTGGGTAAATCACTAGATCACTAAATCACTAGATCACTATATCACTAGTAAAATGTTATAACGACAGTTATACCGTAACTTCAAGCAGAGCCAAAGTCTTGATTTGATCATCGAACATAGCACATTTGATGGGCATGTCAAGCGAGTAGAATGGGTTCTTCATCACATAGTCACAGTAGTACATGTAACACTGCTTATATACATTCCCCACGGCACTGTTCTGACGGTTGAGTTCGCCGATTCCGGACCCCAATTGCACTGGGTTATATGCAGCCTTGTGGGTTGGGCTGGTGATGATGATAAACTTGAGTCCGGTGAGGGTCTGGAATACATATAAGCTGAACTGGTCGGTGTCCACGTGCTGGAGTCCCAGGAGGTTTGTATTTGGGAGTTTTGCACGTGACGAGGATAGGATTTGCTGGTTCATTGAAGAGTCAGCACCGTCACGGGCTGCGGTGGGGCTGAGTTTTGTCGCTATGGCATGGACTCCGTGGAGAGTGCCTGCTAGGACGAGGTAGTCATTGACGGCGAGCTTGGTGAGGCCGGCGTTGATTTCGTGGTGGTATATGAGTCCTCCTGCCTTGTTGAGAATGAGCAAGCTGAAGAGTTTCATGTGCTGCGGCTGTGCTTGGAAGTGAGCTGTGGTGTATGGGATTGGAGGTGATGTTGAGGTGAATCATGAGAATGACGGATCCGCGACCATTCGGGTGCGAAAAAAGAAGCTTCCCCACCAGGAGTCGAACCTGGAATCTTCTGGTTCCAACAGAAGTGGTTACTTTCGTAGCCAGACGCCTTGACCATTGGGCCATGAGGAACGAAGCTTGAAAGATTTGAAATGTGGTTTGACTCAGGGTGTATTGTGAAAGTAGCATATACACCCGAAAAAGGACAATAATATGAATTGAAAAGGACCATGAGCTCAGTATAGTCTTATTAGGATCCGAGTTGGTTCAAAAAGTAAAATTACTAATGTGGTTCCTGGCCTAGTCAGACCTAGACTGATATGCTCTTGAGTGAGACCTGTATCTTCACCACTAGTACCAAATAGTACATTATTTCAAGACTTAAAAAATACCATTAGTGAGATTTCTGAAATCTAGTCCTGAAAATTTCATTGGTTGGGAAGAGTAGAGGAAATGGATTCAAATAATAGAGAGATAGATCTCGTCCTGCATACAAGCAGCTGGTCTTACCTTATACCTGTCATCAGTACTTAATACTTATAGTAATTAAACCAGTAAGATAGTACAACACTAAGATTCTATAGATACGAGATACCACCATAGACCCAGATACTAGACTTCTACTGGTTACCATAGGACTGCGATACCAGGACTTAGTCAACTACTGACTACTGATACTGGCTACTGATATATACAGATCTATACTCACTTCACACTATACTCTACTCGATGTGGTAGTTGTTTCTAGTAGTGTGCATTGTTGTATACCGTATAGTACAACTGTACGGAGATAGTGAGTATTGGACAGAGTAAGTGCGGTATAGTGTAATGTAGGTATTAGATGTTCATCTTCCTCATTCACCTATTCCTTTTCTCCACTCACTTCTTCTTTCTTTGTCTTATACTTCTTGATGAGCTCGTCATGCTTTCGTTTCCTCTCGCCCGAAGAAACCTGCCGTTTATGCCTTCTGCTACTTTCGTGGATCTTCCAGCTGGCTTCTCCCACCGCCAAAAGCGGCTGTCCCTTGGAGTCCTTGCACACAGGACACTCGTAGTGTTTCCAAGAGTTTGCAGATTCAATTTTCTTGTTGCTCTTGAACGTGTCAAAGAATTCGGCTGTAGGAATCATGCTTTGCAAATGTTCTGGAGCTTGAAATTCCGTGACTGCTAAAGGCCCATCTTTCAAAAACCTGCTTGCAATCGAAAGTCCTCGGTCGTTGACTGTATTGCTCCATTGGGTCAAGTCGCTGGCATCGAGAATGTAGAGTTTTCCCCCGTACTTGAAGTTGAAACGAGCTTCCTTGATCAACTCCACCCCCAAAAGCTTTTTGATCCACTTGACCTGGTACTTGGCATATTGTCTAGTGCGGATCTTCATGCGCTCCACGCCGTCTTCAAATAGCCTGCTATCTGATTGGCCATTTTGTAACCACGGCAAGAACTCCTTAAAACCAATCACCTGAAATAACCCTTTGGTAGGGTCCAACGCAGGCACGTGCGCAGAGTAGAACTCGTTTAATTCCTTGATCTCCTCCAAGGCCCCGTTGTCCATCATGGTGTCCACCCGCTTATCTAGACGGTCTGCAAGGATCTGGGGGTCGCAATAGACCCAGAAAAGAAGGGTATTGTACTTGAGCGAGGAATCCTCCATCTCGTCCAATTTCTGGTCCCGGTACATATCACTAGGCTTCTGGCCGGTGGTCAAGTAGATCTCCAAACACCTGCGGAGCTTGCGTTTGTCCTGAGGATGGAATTTCTCGCTGACCACGGGATCAACACTCGCTAGCTTGGAGAAAATGGCCTCCACCGGCCCATCGAGCAATTGCTTCTGGTCTTCGGAGAGTGGGGTAACACCCAAGTCCAGTTCCTTTTCTCCCACCGTCTTATTATGGAACAATAAGCTCTGCAAGTAGTAATGGGTGCCGCCTATTATAATGGGTGTTTTGTTGCGAGAATGAATGTCGTCGATGGCAGCCTGGGCTTCCTGTGTGTACTTGTGGATGAAGTAATCCTGGCCCCAGGGAATATGGTCCATAACATGGTGGGCCACGCCGTGCCGCTCTTCAAGGGGGTGTTTGTTGGTGATGATGGGGACTTTCTGGTACACCTGCATGGAGTCTGCGTTGACCACTTCTCCATTGAGCGACTTGGCTAGCTCTATGCTGAACTGGGTGTTAGTTGGGCCGAAAAGGGAAACCGAAAAAGAGACATACCTGCGACTTGCCGACGCCGGTGGTGCCCACGATGGCAATGACGTTTTTTTTGGGCTTGGTCATCACGTAGTTCTTGAGATACCGCACGTAGCGTAGGAGCATAGGCCTCTCGCAAAATACTCAAACCTTCTTGATGCCGCACTGCAGAAAACATTCGTGTTCCTGCAAATAATATATTTTCCTGCACATAACATTTAGCCAAACCGGACATCCTTCGTTCCATCCCAGGTAAATGCCCGATGTCCTGTTGGAGCTGCCAAATGAGATCCTGTACGCATGGAGTTCTCAACACCCTCGAGGTTTTCTTGATTCCGGATCAAAATGCCAAGATCACGTGCTTCTTGGCGTCGGTTGTAGAGATACTCATCGATTTCCTCCAACACCAAAGAGCCCTTCTTTAAAAAGTCCGAGTAGAACGTCGACGCCCGGTTGAGGTTGGCCACGAGCTCAAGGTACTCCACGTACACGTTGTGGAATTTTTGTAGAGCCAGAAAACGGGCATCGTTGGCTGGACCACTACTACTTTCCTTAGCAGAGACGAAACGGCCGTTTGCCTCAGAAATTTCTGCCTCCAACGTCATTTGCTGCTGCTTCAGTTGCTGAACGTAGTCCAAGTCACTGGCAAACACCTTGATGTGTTTTTCGTAAATAGGCTCGAACTTGCGTGGCTCGATTTGGCCTTGTTCATCTTGGTAGGCCTTGAGATCTGTACGGGCTGCACTGATCACACTAGAGAGAATGTTCTGGTCCCGGAACTTGTGTTCTAGACTCAACAAAAACCGCTCTCTCCTCTGCTCTATATCCTGGCCCTTCAAAAGAAGGTTGCGTAGGTCTGAAACACATCCAGCCAAGCCATCATTCAACTTGAGGTAGACTGATTTTGGAATACTCCTCAACAACGCCTCTTTCCCCCCGCAAAACACCTCGAGCTCGGCCTTGATGCTCTGGTAGCTCTGGCCAATCAACGTGTCGCTGCCTTTACCAAGGTCGAGGTACTCCCGCATCTTGTTCAAACGCGAAGTAAAGTCTGCACTTGCTTTTTCTGATGGCACCCTACACCATCTAGCGGTGCCTTCCCGGCGACGCATCAAGTCGTCCTCGTTCTTTTCCATTTCAATGCGCTCTTCACATTTGGCCACTAACTCTGCACAGTTGCTGGCCAAAACTGAGATATCATCCATCGACCGTTCAATGAGCTGAGTGCCTCCAATGGATAGGATTTCCCGCGACTGGTCCACTATGGTATCCGGAAGAGACTCTGTTCGCTGGAGGGTATCAAGAGACGAAGGAAGGTTCTGGGATGCCAAATACTTGGCAAACATCCGGGACAATGCAGCCAATGGTTCCTTGATGTTCTGCACAATGTACTCATCCTGACGTTCCTTAAAGGCTTGTCCGACTTGAATAATGGAGAAGGGGAGGAGCGAATTGAATACAAGACCATCATCCTCCGAAAAGGTTTGTGGAACTTGAGGCTCCACCATGGAAATGGCTTGGATTTCAGGCAAATCGCCAAACTCGGGAACGGGCTTAAGGTACACGAGATCATTGTCCTTTTCTGCAGACCGTAGACACTCTTGCACGGTGGTAGTGAGCCCTGCCAAATCTTGTAGTACGCTATCTTCCACGTACAGCTTATACTTCAGAGCCTCTGTGCACACATTCAGAGCCTGCATTAAGTAAGCCACCTGTTGGCCATACTCGAAATTATCCAAGCACTGCACAGAGGCCCGGTAAAGGGCAGCCGCCTTGAAGTGCAAGTGTTTGACCTTCATAAAATTGACCCATTCCAAAATAATGCAACTGGACGAAGTACCATGGTCCAATGCTTTGGCATAGGTGTGCGAGACCTTCATTGAGAGCCGGGCCACCAAGGAGTTCTTAACGTTTTTCCCTCCTATGGCCTTTTGCCAGAAGATCTCCTGTGCTTGTGCCAACATCACGCATTGTAGGGTGTCAATAGCAGCCTTTTCAAAGTTTAGACATGGGGTCCGAGCCAAGTATTCGTAACAGCCAGCAGAGAGCTTAAAGTAGTTGCAAGCATTCCTAGTGCCATCTTCAGTATGACGACTTTCCTGGTGGGCCTTGTGGCAATATAAAGAGCCAAGCTGATAGACCAAATTAGCCTTGACTCCGCTCCATTTGGACGTGGGTTGCAGCCGCGGCAGGTACCCTAGTGTCTGGTACCAATCATAGGAGACCACATTATCGGGGAACTTGCGCTCGATATCCCTGATCATGTGGTAGTATTGGGAAAGAGTAAGTTCGTATTGGGCAAGATCCACAGACGCATTCTTGGCGCCTTGCACGGTATTAGTATGGGTGTTTTGCACCAACAGTAGGTCTTTGGAAAAAGCCGACACGGGCTGGAAGAAGTCTTTTCGTATGGCCTCCGACAAGGCATTTTCGACATCCACTTGGTCCACCACCAAGAAGGGAACCTGGAGAAGATTACTAAACATCAGTGAAGTCAAAAGTCAGTACAACTCAGCGGAGTCAGAATTCAGTACAACTCAGTGGAGTCAGAATTCAGTACAACTCAGTGGAGTCAGAAGTCAGTACAACTCAGTACAACTCAGTACAACTCAGTGTAGACTAGTCAAGGAATTGAGTCAGTGATATTGATCAGTGGTGAATATAGTGAGTAGTGAGTGGATATGAATCAGAATTGGGTAGTGAGGTAATGAGTGGATATGAGAAGGTGAGTGGATATGAGAAGGTGAGTGAATAGTGAGAGTGAATAGTGACGATAATAGAGCGCGACTCCAACACCTCACATCCCAGACATGTACAACTATACACACTAAAGGACGAGTCCATCAACATCAACATCTCCATCAACATCTATACTAATAATTTTATTTTTAATTTTTATTTTTATTTTAAAAATGGTCAAGTCTAGATGATAAAGGAAACAGTTTAAGATTAAGAGAAATCCAAAGGAGGCACGGATCTTTTATACTTATTGTTCAAGTAAGAGTTAAGAAGAAGTGAAGTAAGGGGTGTTAATTAAGAGTGAGTACTACTTTTTTGGTGAGGAGGTAGAATGAGGAAGAATGGTATATGATGAGGAGGAAACGGTGCGAAGATGTGCGTAACCATTAATAGTCATAAATTAATAGTTACGGTGTTGGATAAGTGCGGTCGAATGCCAGAAAAAAGAAGGAGAATGGGATATGATGGAGAAAAGATAAAGATGGAGAAAAGATAAAGATGGAGAAAAGATAAAGATGGAACAAAGACGGGATTTGATGGACTGGTCTGGAGAATAATGATCTTTAGTGGATCCTGGAATTTACTACACCCCCCATGGAATGAATCAATGAGTAAAGACTGACTACAAGACTGACTACAAGACTGACTACAAGACTGACTACAAGACTGATTTTAAGAACAAGACTGATTTTAAGAACAAGACTGTGACAAAGTCTACAAAACTAGAATAAGAGAAGACTAGACTAGACCAGAAGATTATGAATGGAAGACTAGAAGAGTAGACTATGAGAATAAGACTACAAGACTGAGTAGAAGACTGACTATAAGAACAAGATGAGGATTATGACTAAGAGAATAAGACTAGACCAGATGACTGACCAGATGACTGACCAGATGACTGACCAGAAGACTTGGAATAAGACTATAAGATTATGACTAGAACAAGAGACGACTGACTATGAGAAGACTGACTATGAGAAGACTGACTATAAGACTGACTATAAGACTACAAGATTATGACTACAAGATTATGACTAGACTACAAGAGAAGACTAGATTATCGAAATAAGACTACAAGACTGACTATGAGAAGAAGACTGGACTTTAAGTAAGGACTAATACTGGACTTTAAGTAAGGACTAAGACTTAGACCAAGACTGAGGATAGTTCTGAAGGATATCAAAGAATAGGAAATGATGAAGACTGGGAGATTGATGGTGGGGTTGACTGGGAATACTAGGTATAGTAATGACTGACTACTGACTAAACTAAAAAATTAAGATTGATACTAAAAAATTAAGATTGATACTAAAAAATTAAGATTGATACTAAAAGGTCAGAAGATTAAGACTGACATAATCTTATAACATATTGTACAGAAAATTCAATGACACTAAGACTAGACTAGACTAGACTAGGTGGATATAATACTATGACAATATATAGTAGAGGATATAAGACTAAGCCTAGGAATATAAAGTATAGAGTCTATGTAGATTCTTTAATAAGAGTTTATAGTAAAAATAGAAGTCCATGATAACTGGAGATAAGACTAGACTATAGGACTAAGACTATAAGACTAAGATAAGATTATACTTAGAAGACTAACAGTGACTGAAGACTAAACAGTGACTGAAGACTTAAACAGTGACTGAAGACTAGATAGAACAAGAGAAGACTACAAGACAGACTACATGAATATAAGACTGACTATTCTACTAGTTTATGGATCAGTGTATCTAGGATTAGTCTGGATTCTACTAGTCTATGTTAGTTATATATACCTTTATTCTAGTCTGTCAATTTCTATCTTATAAAGTAGCACTTTTTTTTTTTTTTTTTTTTTTTTTTTTTTTTTTTTTGATTTTACTAAGACTAACTATAGATTCCATGACTGCCTGACCATTGCCTGACCATTGCCTGACCATTGCCTGACCATTGAATATAGTGTAAGGTATGTGGACGACTGATGTCCATTTGACCTGTTCTGTAGACTATTTACATATCTACATATCTATGCAGTCTGTCTATGTATTAGTCTTTGATCTAATATGCTTCAAGTAGGTCTTGTTCAAGAAGTGGCTGCAATCCACAGTCAACCATTGTAGTGTAGTAGTAGTGTGTAGTGTAGTAGTGTAGTATTGTTCTGAGGTCTGGAATTGGGTTCCTGCCAGTGCTAAGTATTGCATGTTGGCTGCAACCGACTGCAAATATTCCTCTAGTCCTCAATTGTATAATTGGCTACTACTCTAGACAGCACCATGGACACTATGGAGTAGACGATTGGTGACTAACTAAAATTAGTCGGGGGTGACTAGAATATTAGTATGTCAGGTATCACCCTAGAGACCATTAAGAGTGTGGTGGATACCTAGTAGTAGAGTCACTTTAAGAGATCATTGAGGTATCATCAGTATTGGTACATCTTCACATAGTAGATGGACCAAGCTGTGGATACTGTATACCATCAAGTAGTAGATCGCTGGTGGGGTAAGTAGTACCACTGGTGTCTGTCTCAGCAATGAATATGGAAATTAGTATTCTTCACTGAGTGGTCACTGGGTAGATAAGTGTGATCAATAAGTATCAAAAATCACCCGGCATATCACCAGTAGGAAATTACCCGGCATGTCACCAGTAGTAAATCACCCGGGAAATCACGAGTATTAAATCACAGAGTATAAATGCATCTGTTGTGAACATAGTAGTTCATCCACATTGAACGAATCATGTCCACAGTAAATTCAGCGTAGAAGCGGCATCAGTCACTTGGTCCGAGTAGTAGCCACTGGCACTGAATATGGGCAATGGAGTCACTGGGTAGTAAATATTGTCTTCAGAAAGAACTTCTAGTTACCCAGAAAAAACCTTGGTCTTCACTCTGTTTTCGGCTGCTCTGACACTGTCCACAAGGTCAGAGAGCATGGCCAGACGAGATTGGATGATGATCTCTTCGTCTTGTGCAATGGACTTGGTGGTGTTGAGCTCGGAAGTATAATGGTGAAGCTGCTCCGAATTTCGCTGGATTTCCTGGCTCACACTGGTGAATGTCTGGGCGTTGTCCATCAATGCCAGCAGCCGGCTGATTTGCGTATCCAGATCATGGGCACTGGCATTCAAGTCATTGAGTAGTTCATAGATGGTCTCGATTGTTTGGGGCAGTTCCGGAAGCTTTTGCAGCTCCACGAGTCCTTGCACTCTTTTATGAAGAGACGGCTTTTTTTGCAGAGACTTCTTCTTTTCATCCTCCACCATTGCCTCGGCCATCTCCCAGACTTTACTATCCAAAGACTGCACTCGAGAAGGAAGCGAACTCACCTGCTGGTCATAATCAGACTTAAGTAGAAGCTTGGCCTCGTGAAGAATCTGTTGTGCTATTGGGTCCTGCTCTTCAAAATCAAATATATCTGGAGACGGAATGGGGAGACCTTGTTGCACCACCAGGGACTGCGCAGCTTGCTCGTCCACCTGCCGTAGCAAGTCTAGGTCATTAGCACTGACATTTGCATTGATATTGTCAATGGGCTTACTTTGAACTGCAAGTTTTGCCAGGATTCGAACCAGTTTCTGCTGCGTTGGTTCGGGCATCTGCAGTAGCAACTTCTTGAGCTGTGCCACCACCTTTTTCCTAGACACTGGTTTCTTGGCCTGTAATGGAACATTCCCAGAAACAGACCCTGGTTCCGTTTGAGATAATTCTCTTGACACTTGTTGGATATGAGAGTCGATTTCCAGAACCTCGTCTGCAGCTCCAGGTGATGGCAAGTGGAGTTTCCTTCGCTTGTTCTGGTGCTCATCGAGACCAGTCACTAGACCAGCAGCAGACTTGATACTAGTCCTCAGAGTCTTTTCTTTTTCCTTTTTGGGAACTCCCTCTCCGAGTCCCTTCACACTCACCTGTTTCTGGAACGCCAGATGCAGCTCCACGTTCAGCACTTCTTCAGCCAGAACATCGTACTTGCCCGGAAGAGGAACTCGTTCATGGGGAATATCAGCATTGTAGTCAAACTCCTTTCGTCTGGCCTTGTTCTTCAGGGTCAAACTGACGTTTATACCTGCAGCCTTCAACTCCCGTCGTTTCTGGAGCAATGCAATACGTCCACTCTCCTCTAGAAGCCGTTCTCGGTCCTTCCTCTTGGCCTTCTTGCCCTGAGTATTTGCAAGCCGGGCCTTGGCCTCCAGGAGCATCTCGCGCTCGTCCTCGTCCATATCCTCGGCATCAGGCCGGGACGGAAGACTCTCAAAGGCGTTTCCCAAGGCCGGAAGCGCCTCGATGCCCGGGCCCGTGAGGTCCACGTTTTCAGCGTGGTCATCATCGCTAGCTCCATTGACCGCCGAGTCCAAGAGCTTCTGGTATCGCTCCACACACTGGGTGGCAGTTCTGCCCATGATCTGCGCCACACTCCGCCATTGGTTGGGCAAGAGCTTGGCGACATCAAGCAACTTGGCATCATCTTTTTTTTCCCACTCAGTCTGGCGAATCGAGGGGTTGAGGTACTCGTTCCACCGGGCCTTGGCCTGTTTGGCGGTTTTCTTGGGAAGAAGCGATGCCACACGCGCCCATTGCGTTAGTCCATACTTGGACACTGCTGCCTTAAGGATCTGGTCCTCAACATTCGTCCATACGCCTCCCTTGACATAAATCGGCGGAGCCATCAGTCAGTGGTATCCAGTCCTAGTACCAGTAGTCAGTCCTAGAAGTCAATCAATACTAGGAGTCAGTCAATACTAGGAGTTATTGGTAGTCTTAGGAGTCAGTAGTCAGTAGTCAGTACCAATAGTCAGTAGTCAGTACCAATAGTCAGAAATAGCCAGTACTTCTAGTGAGTAGTACTAGTATTGAGTAGTAGTCAGTAGTAGTCAGTAGTAGTCAGTAGTAGTCAGTAATTGTAGTCAGTAGTAGTAGTCAGTAATTGTAGTGAGTAGTGAGGGTGCGAAGAGTGCGAAGAGTGCGAAAGAGTGGTGGATGGCTGTGCGAAGACTAGTGCGAAAGAGGAGAGAGTAGTAGCGCGCGATAGGAGGATTGATTACGCTGGACTAATGCGAAAGTATCCAGTAGTACCTTTGATTAGTGCGACTGTTGGTAGTTGGAGATGGTGTATTGGGGTGCACACAAGCCAGTAGATAAACATGATTCTCATCCATTTTTCCATATCCCTAAATTACATCAATAGTATTTTCTAGACTACTCTAAATACTACACTACCAAGAGACTACAACCACCAAGAGACTACAACCACCAAGACTAGACCAGATTTAGACAAGCCCAATTATACTATGGTCCTCTTATACTATAGTCTACCAAGTTATGAAAGGCCCATTTGCTTGAAATCTCACTATAGCTGAACAGACGTCTATAGAGCTAATGTTATTTATCTTCTAGAGTAAATCCTCTATACAAGATCAAAGGAATTTCCCAAAATACGTTCAATAAAAAGAAGATGATGATTTTGTTAATGGAGAAGAAATGTACAAAAGTATTTTATTCAAAATCTCGAAGACAGATTTTGTAGTTTTCTAATTCTAGTTCTAGTTCTAGTTCTAGTTCTAGTTCTAGTTCTACTTTTATTCTTTACTAGAGTTCAAGACCTGAATGAAAGAAATAAACCTATACATCAGAACAGAATGAACTTGCCATTCGGTGGAGATAGCTTTATACTGTCCATGTCTAGAGTCTGTGTCTGTGTCTGTGTCTGTCTCCATTTGATGGCGGCACTGCAAGACTAGATACTCACCTGACCACCCAAATAATGCTATAGAAATGTTGGATCCATATGAAGTGGCACTAGGCTATAATTGTAAACGTTTCCGGGTGGAATGGGTAGAGTTGGTGTAGGTGTCTGTAGTACAGTACTATCCAATCTCCAGTAGTGTCTAGTAATTTAGTATTTGAATTTCAGTATACCAAAGAAGTAAATTGCCCAATATGTTTCGGTAGCACTACACATGAAGTACTAATCAAAACAGTTTTATGATGTAAAGCGAATGATTCTGAACTGGGGAGTATGAACTGGGGAGTAGAAAAGCGAGTGAGAACTGAGAAATTAAAATAAGTGAGTAGGAAAAGATCTGGGGGGGGGGGGGGGGGGGGGGGGGT
>NLAD01000831.1:17011-93880 GCA_002370245.1 Metschnikowia sp. 04-226.1
GGGGGGGGGATGCGGTCCTTTTATATTCTTGGGGTTGAGGGGAGGTGGCGTTATCCCTTTATGCGTGCACATGGACTTCTCCCGCATGATTCACTTTTGCAGCCAGAATTTTCTCGCTACGTGTTATGATCTATGAAATCTTAGGGGTTTATATGGTAGTCTAGTACCGTAGGCCCATGCGCACTGTATACTGACTGACTACTCTACAAGGTACTACTGTACTGTAAGACCACAGAACAGAATAAGTCAACCAAAGAAGTCAATGTTTCTGATTCTTGTATAAATACACATATAAATCTTTTTTTTCTGGATCTTGATTTTTTTTTTTTTCGGATTCTGTCGTATGATGTAGCAGTTGTTGAGGTACTGATTTGTGCGATGTACCTGACTCCATGGACAACCTCAAGACTGCCACGGCCCTAGCTCTAATAGCCCAAAAACATATCGTGCTCCAGACTCCAGACTATGTGTCCTGCAGAGACAGTCTTGTAAAAGTCCTCTCCGAGTGTTTGGGGATCCACGATGTTGTGGAGGTGGATCTACTACATGAACATACGTTTGAGCAGTTGGTGGACCGGATGGTGTTTCGCCAGGATGGCCAGCGGCCTGGTTTGCATGACGTGGTGATTTGGAGAAACCTTGAAAACATAGAAATGCCCTTGAGTACCCGAATCGGCATTACTACCATTTTTGATCAGTTGGAGAGGTACAACACCCTAGCGTCTCGGTACACAGCCCCTGAAACACCCCTCAAACTAGGGCCCTACATGA
Source organism: Metschnikowia sp. 04-226.1 (assembly GCA_002370245.1). Classification (NCBI taxonomy): domain Eukaryota; kingdom Fungi; phylum Ascomycota; class Pichiomycetes; order Serinales; family Metschnikowiaceae; genus Metschnikowia; species Metschnikowia sp. 04-226.1. Next base: position 17,783 of record NLAD01000831.1, read on the forward strand.
TCAAGGCGCCGGAAGTGTCGCTTATCGTGCCGATTTTGGAAACTCATGGTTCGTTTCCCAAGTTGAGCCAACCGGTGAAAGACCGCTTTTGGTTCTGTCAGAGCTTTACCCCCCGCAACGATCCCGTGCCTGCCGCCCTTTCCCGGGAAGAACTCCTCCGGGCCCGGAACGACTTAGAGTCTGTCTATGCCAGCGCAGAGATCCAGGAGTACATCTGTTCTCTTTTGGTGTTCACCCGTTCGCATCGGCTCTGTTCATTGGCTCCTCTAACCACCCGCCCTACCCTTCGGGCGCAGAAGGGAATCATGCTCTTGGCCAAGTCGCTCGTTGTTTATGGCGAGAGGTCCTCTGGGGCCACCAGATTCGTCACTCCGGAGTATATCAAGGTGGCCTTCCGCAAGATCGCATACTGGCTCGTGGACTGGGAGGCCAACGAGCTCTTTTCTTCATCGGACGAAACCCTCGAGTTTCAGAGAAGAACAGAGATTGCCATGCTTACGGGAGATTGGTATGGGAGTGAGTGGGAGGGCGTACGAAGGTACTTGGATGGCCATGTATCTATTGACGATGCGCACTCCACCACTGGCTTCACCAACCAGCTAGTGGAAGAGGTTCTACAGACGGTTGCCCCGCCACTATAAACCCTTCGGATCTAGAAGTACGAGTGATGGTGATTCACGCAATGGAAGTGAATATTCACTCGAATGTTTCTATTTTTTTATGTGGTGGTTTCAGAGTTGGTTATTAATGCGTGAACCATTACTCAATTTTTGGGTGGGTGTTGATAAGCTTATTATTGGCAGGGCTATGAAGTTGATTTCTTGGTGGGTGTTGAAAAGCGGAATACAGGAATCCAGAATTCATTGGACATTAAGACAGGAACCACTGGAGATGAAAATTCAGGAAGATATTTCGAACTGTGATTATTGAGGTCTTGAACTCATGAAACACTCAAGGCACTAATGTGGACTACTGAATATGGACTGATTATGGACTCTGAATATGGACTCTCAAATTCCTATGACTGGAACATCCTATAGATCATCAATCAAGTGATCTCTGGACCTTAGACTGGTTCAAATGCAGTGTCAGATCATGAGTTAGATCACTGGATAAAGCTTTCGTGGGTCTGCTACTTACAATGTGATTCTGTTCAGCATCTGCTTCTCCATCTAATTGGCTCTGATTGGTATTGGTTCTGATTGGCATTGGTTCTGATTGTAAGGACATTGGAGTTACGAAGTCAAGCTGCAGATATTTATGGTTGACCAAGTTGCAGAAGTTAGTGCTTCCGAAGACAAAGCTTGAATACAGAGATTTGAGCTCTGAATATAGAGAGAGCTTTGAAATTGGTGAACACATCATCAGTCTGGTATCTCCTTAGGATGGTTCGTCTCTCAGTCTCTCAGACTAGGAAGACTAAGATTGACCATGATACTATGTCACTACATGACTTACTGAATTACTGACATACGACTACTATCTTACTTATGATAAGTAGATAAGTCTCAGCATAAGGGCTGCTCAGTTGTATGAGCTAGACTTTCACTCGGTCTATTATTCAGTCAGGCTAGTCAGTCTATTACTCAATAAGGTTGGTCTTTGTCTACTCTAGACAATTATCGATCTCATTATGTTCAGATAACTGTCACTGACCATAACTGTGGTAACTCATTAACGTGTGTCAAATTGTCGAATTCAACTAAGGGATCAAGATTAACAAGTTAAAAGGACCTACATATCCATCTCACTATCTGGATGATCTTCAAACTTGAACTTCTCCTGAAGACTAGTCACTGATCACATCCTGTCACTGGCCATTACTGCTAGTACTGACTAGTACTGACTAGGACTGTCCACTAGTTCTAACCCAATAATCAGTCGTCTGCTCACTTGGAAGTCGTGAGGAGTTCAAAGCTTCTCTTGGATTTGTTCCCTTGAATTTGGTTCTCTTGAACTTGATCGGAACTAAAGGCTATATGAGTATATGCCGTACCTCGTCAAGAAGTGTTATTTGATCAAGACGTTATTACCTAAAGGGACGATTTTTCTGATCTTCATATTCACTGGTTCTAGTCCAAAAGAAAAAAAAATCAACTCCGAAAATATCTATGTGTCCACTGGATGTGGATACTGTGCCTGTTCTACTCCAAGTCCTGCATAAAGAGCCATGTCCTCAAGATAATAATCTTCGATCCACGTCAACCAGACTTTGAGCTTTATACCAATGTCTATTTTTTGTCCAACCCAAAAACTGCATAGATCTTAAGACACCATTTGTTTTCCTTTTTTGATTGTCAGATTCAGATCCATGTGGTGGTCTTGGCACGTGCTATTTGCACGTTCAACTCCAGCAGAAGAAGAAAAGAAGAGCCAAAAAATTGCCAAAAAAAAAGGAGAAAAGAAGCAGGTGCTGGAATTTCTGTATACAGAATACGCTGTTTGGCTGTCAATTTTTTTACATGGCTTTACCTGGTGAAGTGGAAAGGTTGCACTGTATTGGTTGACCAATATGGTGAGCACTGAGTACTGCATAGGCTGTGTGGGACCCCGGAATTGCACAGATAAAGAAGACGTATTTCCTGCACAAAGCCTCCCTCCACTCCGAAACTTTGCCTTTCCTTTTCTAAGACCCTAAAATTTTTGGCTAAATTGGGGCTCTTGTGTTGGCCTAAATTAGGCTGAGGTAGCATGGTGCACGGATGCAGCACTGCTCCCCCCACCACAATCTCCACAATCACCAACAACTACTTAACCAGTACTAGACCCCAACTCTTTAACCAATGACATGTCCGCATCACTAAACAATAAAAATATACTTTTAACAATTAATTGACCCTAGGATCGATGAGTATATAAGATTTCCTGCATATAGAGCACCCGTGCACCAAATTGGTGGGCGCGCGCTTACATAATCCAACAACTCACCCACTCGCGAACACACGTACCCCTAACATTGCTCCATAACAGCGTCCAAGTACTAGTGTCAAACCCCACAATCAACCAACCATCTTGGGATTTGCACCGCCTACTTCGTTGCTTTCTGATCACCAACTGATCCCCCCCCCCCCCTGTTTACTAGTCCGTCTGTTTTTTCCCCCATACTGAACCAGAATGTCCGAAATCCCGATCAACTTCACCCAGTTGACGGAGTTGACCCAATTGGGCATCCAGCCCCAGTCGCTTGACTTCAAATCAACCACCTTAGAGTCCGACCGCTATATATGTGTGCGAGAGAGCGGGGCCCAGGGTAATACCGTGGCCATTGTGGACTTGGAGAAGAACTTTGAGCTTACTAGAAAGAACATGAGTGCCGACAACGCCATCATGCACCCCAAGCAAAATGTAATTGCCTTGCGGGCCAATGGAACGGCCTTGCAGATCTTCAACTTGGACTCCAAGCAGCGGTTGAAGTCTCATACCGTGGAGTCTCCTGTTGTGCTCTGGAAATGGTTGAGTGACGAGGTGTTGGGACTCGTGACCGCCAGCAATATCTACATTTGGAATGTTTTTGATGGAACCAACAATGGGCCCGAGAAATTGAGTGACAGACATGCAACCTTGAACAATTGCCAGATCATAAACTTTGTTGCTGAGCCGGCTCTAAATTGGTTTGCCGTTACGGGTATTGCCCAGGAGGACGGAAGAATTGTTGGCCACACTCAGCTTTTCTGCAAGTCCAGAGGTGTTTCCCAAGCCATTGAGGGCCATGTGTGTAAGTTTGCCCAGATAAAGTTGAATGGTGCTTCGGTGCCTACCAAGGTCTTCTGTATTGGAAACAAGGCTTCTTCCGGCCAGGGCAACTTGCACATTATTGAGATTGACCATGTTGAAGGCAATCCTCCCTTCCCCAAGAAAACCGTGGACATTTTCTTCCCTCCTGATGCTTCCAACGACTTCCCCATCAGCTTGCAAGCGTCCGACGAGTACGGAATCATCTACATCTTGACCAAATACGGTTTCATCCACTTGTACGATATCGAGACTGGCTCCAACTTGTTTGTCAACAGAATCACCGCAGACCCTGTGTTTACGGCGGCTCCATACAAGAACGGCACCGGTATCATCACCATCAACAAGCTGGGTCAAGTCTTGGCCGTGGAGGTGGACAAGAATAAGATCATTCCTTACGTCTTGGAGAAGTTGTCGGACGTGCCTCTTGGTTTGTCGCTTGCCTCTCGTGGAGGGTTCCCTGGAGCTGAGAACTTGTTCAACCAGCAATTTCAAAACTACTTAAACCAAGGAGACTATGCCAATGCCGCCAAGATCGCTGCTTCTTCTGAGCAATTGAGAACCCAGGATACCATCAACAAGTTGAAGCACATCACCTCGCAACCGGGACAGATTTCTCCTATTTTACAGTACTTCTCCACTTTGTTGGACAGAGGCTCGTTGAACAAGTACGAGTCCGTGGAGCTTGCCAAGCCTGTTTTGCAGCAAGACCGGAAACCGCTTTTCGAAAAGTGGTTGAAGGAAGACAAGTTGACTTCTTCTGAGGAATTGGGAGACATTGTCAAATCTTACAACGACACTGCTTTGGCTTTGGCCGTTTACATTCGTGCTAATGTCAACATCAAGGTGGTGTCTTGTTTGGCTGAGTTGGGCCAGTTCGACAAGATATTGCCCTACTGTCAAAAGGTCGGCTACGAGCCTGACTACACCAACTTGATCCAGAACTTGGTGCGTGTCAATCCCGACAAGGCCAGCGAGTTCGCCACGTCTTTGTTGGCCAATGGAGAAACTAGCTTGAATGTCGAGAACATTGCTGACTTGTTCTTTTCTCAAAACTACATTCAACAAGGTACTGCTTTCTTGTTGGACGCTTTGAAGAACGACTCTCCTGCAGAGGGCCACTTGCAAACCAAGCTTTTGGAAACCAACTTGTTGCAGGCACCCCAAGTCGCAGACGCCATTTTGGGTAACCAAATGTTCAGCCACTACGACAAGCCAAGCATTGGAAAGTTGTGTGAGAAGTCTGGTTTGTTCCAGAGAGCTTTGGAGCACTACGACGATTTGAAGGATATCAAGAGAGTTATCGTGCACACCAACGTGTTGCCTGCCGACTGGTTGGTGTCGTACTTTGGCCAATTGAATGTCCAACAGTCCATGGCATGTTTGAACGAATTGATGACCAACAACTTGCAACAAAACTTGCAGGTTGTGATTCAAGTGGCCAGCAAATACTCTGACTTGCTCGGTCCTTTGAACTTGATCAAGCTTTTTGAGTCTTACAAGTGTAACGAGGGCTTGTCGTACTACTTGTCGAGAATTGTCAACTTGACCCAAGATCCTGATGTGGTTTACAAGTACATCGAGGCTGCTGCTAAGACTGGCCAGATTAAGGAGATTGAGAGAGTTGTTAGAGATAACAATGTCTACAATGGGGAGAAGGTCAAGAATTTCTTGAAGGAAGCCAAGCTTGAAGACCAATTGCCCTTGATTATTGTCTGCGACAGATTCAACTTTGTCCATGATTTGATTTTGTACTTGTACAAGAACAAGTTCTACAAGTTTATCGAGGTTTACGTTCAACAAGTGAATTCCGCTAATACTCCCCAGGTTGTTGCTGGTCTTTTGGACGTGGACTGTGACGAGACCATCATCAAGAACTTGTTGATGTCTGTCTTGGGCAGAGTCCCTCTTAAGGAGTTGGTTAGTGAGGTGGAGAAGAGAAATCGTCTCAAGATCTTATTGCCATTCTTGGAAAAGACCTTGGAGGGCGGATCCACCGACCAGGAAGTGTACAACACTTTGGCCAAGATTTACATTGACTCCAACAACAGCCCCGAAAAGTTTTTGGAGGAAAATGACAACTACGACACTTTGTCTGTGGGTAGATACTGTGAGAAGAGAGACCCATACTTGGCTTACATTGCCTACTCCAAGGGTGGCAACAATGCCGAGTTGATCAACATCACCAACGAGAACAAGATGTACAAGTACCAGGCCAGATACTTGTTGGCCAAGTCGGACTTCCTGTTGTGGGAAACGGTTTTGTCTCCTGACAACGAGCACAGAAGACAACTCATTGACCATGTGATCTCGACCGGTATTCCCGAGTTGAGTGACCCTGAGCCTATTTCCATCACCGTCAAGGCCTTTATGGAGAACGACTTGCCCCAAGAGTTGATCGAGCTTTTGGAGAAGATCATTTTGGAGCCTTCTCCTTTCAACGACAACACTTCATTGCAGGGTTTGTTGATTCTTACTGCAATCAAGGCAGACCCTACACGCGTTGCCAACTACCTCGAGAAATTGGACAAGTACGACGTGGAGGAGATTGCTCCTTTGTGTATTGACAACGACTTGCTCGAGGAAGCATTCTATGTCTATGACAAGTTTGAGATGAGAAACCAGGCCATGAAGGTTTTAGTGGAGGACATCATGTCCCTTGACAGAGGAGAACAATATGCTGAGAAGTACGACACCTCCGACTTGTGGTACCAATTGGGAACTGCACAATTGAACGGGTTGCGTATTACGGAGGCAATCGACTCTTACGTCAAGTCCAAGAACCCAGAGAACTTTGAGCAAGTGATTGAAATCTCCGAACGTGCAGGCAAAGAAGAGGACTTGATTCCATTTTTGGACATGGCCAGAGAGACCTTGAGAGAGAGCGTGATTGACAATGCATTGATCAACTGTTACGCTTCTTTGGACAGACTTTCGGACATCGAAAAGTTTGTGGCCGGCCCCAACGTGGCTGTTTTGGAGGATATTGGTGACAAGTTGTTCGAGGCCAAGAACTACAAGGCCGCCAAAATCGTCTACTCAAACGTTTCCAAATACACCAAGTTGGCTACGACTTTAGTGTACTTGGAGGACTACCAGGGAGCAGTGGACTGTGCCAGAAAGGCCTCCAACACCAACGTGTGGAAACAGGTCAACAGTGCATGTATTGAGAACAAGGAGTTCAGATTGGCACAAATCTGTGGTTTGAACTTGATCATCGATGCAGACGAATTGCCTGAATTGGTCAAGACCTACGAGATCAATGGCTACTTCAATGAGCTCATTGCACTTTTTGAAAGTGGTTTGGGCTTGGAGAGAGCTCACATGGGTATGTTTACGGAGCTCGCCATTCTCTACTGCAAGTACAGCCCCGAGAAGGTGATGGAGCACTTGAAGTTGTTCTGGTCCAGAATCAATATTCCAAAGGTTTTGACTGCGTGCGAGGAGGCTCACTTGTACCCCGAGTTGATTTTCTTGTACTGCCACTATGAGGAATGGGACAATGCAGCATTGACCATGATCGACAAATCCGAGGTGGCCTTCGACCACTCGTCCTTCAAGGAAATCATTGCCAAGGTGTCCAACTTGGAGATCTACTACAAGGCCATCAACTTCTACATGGCAGAAAACCCCACTCTTTTGGTGGACTTGTTGTCGGTGTTGAGTCCTAAAATCGATTTGCCAAGACTCGTCAGAATGTTTGTCAAGTCTGACAACTTGCCATTGATCAAGCCATTCTTGATTTCTGTGCTTGACAAGAACAACTCCATCGTCAACAGTGCATACCATGACTTGTTGATTGAGGATGAAGATTACAAGTCGTTGCGGTCGGCCGTGGAGAATGAGTCGGCCAATAGATTCAACTCGTTGGACTTGGCCGAGAGATTGGAAAACCACTCGCTCATATTCTTCAGACAAATCTCCGCTACGCTCTACACCAAGCACAAGAAGTTTGCCAAGGCTATTTCCATCTTGAAGAACGACAAGTTGTGGGCCGACTTGCTCAAAACAGCAGCACTCTCCAAGTCTACCAAGATTGCCCATGAGCTCTTGGACTACTTTGTGGAAACCGGAAACCACGAGTGTTTTGTTGCACTCTTATACGTTGCCTATGACTTGATCGAGTTCGACTACGTTCTCGAGTTGTCGTGGTTGCACAACTTGGGCACGTTCATCAAGCCATTCGAGATCTCATATGCTTACGAGAACCAAAAACGCTTGAATGAAGTGTATGCCGACTTGCAAAAAAGAAAGAACGACGCCAGCCCTGCAGACGAGAGTGTGGGCCAGCCCTTGATGATCACCAATGGATCCATGATGGGCCAGAATACCGGCTTGGGCTACCAGCCCACGGGCGCCGGCTTTGGAAACGCCTTCTAGATCTCAGAGCCTTTTCGTGGTTGATTGGGGCTCCGAGTTCAAGTAAGATGTTATTAAAATAAATGTTTATCACTGTAAGACCAATACAGGACGTCATTCAGGTCTGACATCTACTCACATACTATCTGACTATGGTACTATACTCTCCAAGTCTACGGTAGCTACTATGATATCTACACTAGACTCTACCGGATATCTCTATAGTATGATATCAATAGACTAATACTGAACCATCACTAATCTATTTTAAGCAATTTTGGTGATCAACTTTCCCTTGGGCTTTTCCTCCGTGAACAACTTGTACCAGGTGGTAGGAACTTGTGAAAGTGGGCTCTTCTCCTTGGACACGTCCGCCAAGTAGTAGCCATCCGTGGACAAAGTGCCTTGCTTCACAGCATCAGTGATGTCCTTGATTGCTCCGCTAAACTCGTTGACAAAGTCAAACACAATGAATCCTTGGATCGAGAGCCGGTTCAGAATCACCTGGAACCAGTCCTTGACCCAGGCCTTGGACGCATCGTTGTAGCCCACAATGGAACCACAGGCAATAACGCGGCCGTACCTCTTGACGTGGCCAAGAGCAAAGTCCAAGAAATCTCCGCCCACATTGTCGTAGTAAATGTCCACGAAATCGGAGCCGATGATCTCGTGCAATTGCTCCTTGTAGTCAGCATCTCTATAGTTGACACAGTGATCTGCACCCAAGGACTTGACCCACTCGACTTTTTCCTTGGAGCCAGCCACTCCAATGACCTTGGAGGCCTTGAACAAGTGCTTGGCAAGTTGCACTGCCATGGACCCTGTGGCTCCAGATGCGGCCGATACCAACACCGTCTGGCCTTCTTGAATCTGGCCGATTTTCTTCAAACCAAAGTATGCAGTCAACCCGGTAAGTCCAATAGTGGACAAGTACATTTCCGAGGGAATGGAGCGGTCGACCTTGGTGGTGAGTTGGCTCTCATCGACCACCAACTGCTCTGCCCAGCCAAGAAGCCCGACCACCCAGTCACCTTTTTGGTACTTCGAAGATTTGGACTCGAGCACCTCGGCCAAGCCCAAGGACCTGATGACCTCGCCTTGTTCAATGGGAACGTAGTAGGTTCTAGAAGCATCCTGGTTGGCGCCAATCCAGTTTCTCTGCGTGGGGTCATTGGAGAAGTATAAGAGCCTGACCTTCAATTGGCCGTCTTTGAGCTCTGGGAGCTCGACATTTTTGATTTCAAAAGTGGACGACTCCTGGTCCCAGGTCAAGTTGACATCTTGAGTAGGAGGAGTTTTGAGGAGAATCTGGGAGACCATTATAAGTGTTTCTGAGTTCAGTTGGATAAGCTTTGGATTCAAGTTTTGAATTTGTTTGAAATTGAGTTTCAGATTTGAATTTTTCAAGTTTGAATTTTTCTTTTCAGGTTCCAAAAAAAAAACGGGACGGTGGCTGGATTTCAAATAACTGGAAGTGTCGGAAGAATCGGTAGTATGACTGGATGCAACTGACGTCAGCAGACTTGGAGCAACTATCCGCGCACCTGCAGATTGACCTCCCATCGGCCACCGTGAACCATTGCACACTCCAACCACCAATCACAGTCCACATCCTTGCAGACAACCACAAATAAAAATAAGCAACCATTTATAAGCAACCATTTATAAGCAACCATTTATAAGCAACCATTTATCAGCAATCATTTATCAGCAATCATTTATCAGCAATCATTTGTAAGCAATGTTTGATTGTAGATCAATTATAGCTTTTTATCAAGTCATCACACCAAGGTATCTGCAGGTAATAAGTGAACAGTGATAAGCAGTACTAAAAGATCAACAGGAAATCAACTCAACTCAGAAATAGAGTTACTCGATTAACCCCTTTCCGTGCATGTAACGCACGATCTTGTGGAAAACTTCAATGATGTCCTCGAGGTCGGTTTCACAGAGCATGGCTTGAATGATTAGGCTGTGCGATTGGTCTCCAGCAGTACAGTGGCTTGATTCCACCTGCAGGTCATCACAGACCAACTTCACTTTGTAGGAAGAGTTGGAGAAAGCCCACGTCACGTGCTGACATTGTAAGTCCCGGGAGACCGATACTAGGGTTTGTGTGGAAGGAGATCCTAGAACTTGGCCCAAAGTGGTGGCCTGCACCTGGTCGAAAAGATGGTGTTTCCAGAGCACGTGCACCAAGCGCAGGCGGACCTTCTCTGCAAACCGCTGCAAGCCCTCTGTTTCATCTTTGTTTTGGAGATGTTTCAGGTACTGGTCTAGCGGCACATACACTGGCGTAGTGTAACGGAACACATGCCAGGGCCGGGCCTGCACACTATTCTTATGTTCGGCATTGTATCTCCGTAGAATGATATAATGAGGAGTTGCAAATCTCCCCTCTCCCGGAGTGAGGATGTCAAACCGTAGTCCAAGGAGGGCATCCTCTTGAGTATCGTACAAGTGCAGGTTGATGGGAAAAGCCGTGATTCCGCCAAACCGCATGATGCTTTCCGTCAAGGCCACATGGCCTGCGGTGGCTTTAAGCAGGATGGTCTCTAGGATCCGTTTGGAGTCCAGAGAACCTAGAGAAGGTTGACCCCTGGGGATTTCAGGAAAGTACTTGCTTATGGACGCATCAAAGTATGAGTAGTGGATCAAGGCCGGAGTGTCGTCAGTATCATGAGGCACTGGTTTCATGGGAGCCACTTTAGGCTTGGCGAGGTTCTTATGGGAGCTTTCGGCCTCAAAAGTCCGGAGTTCCCTCTGAAGCTGTTCACGTATTTGTGCAAGGCTCTTTATCTCTGCCTCGAGGCCATTGATGTCTTGATCCAAGTGCTGGATCTGGGTTTCTACCGACATGTTGATATGAGAAAAAGCGCGGTCACGTGTACTGGGACATATATAGATAAGAATTCATCAAAATCCATCAGATTTTCTTTTTTATTTCACTTTTTATTTCACTTCTTTTTGGTGACTACATTTCTACTGCTTAAATGATTTATGGTATTATTAGTTTTTTATAATTCCTTGGATTTATATTTTTAGGGACGTGTTTTTTATAGATCAGCACAGGATTGGACAGAATTAGACAGAAAGAATTAGACAGAAATTAGAATTGGACAGAATTGGACAGAAATTAGAATTGGACAGAATTAGACAGAATTGAACAGAAATGAGACTTTCGCACAAGACACACAGTCATAAAACCTTCACTAAAAAATACACTGAGGAGTCAAAAAAATCAATAAAACTACCTACTATTCTACATGGCCATGATGGAACTTACTATGGACCTGTATATACTATCCAAGAAAATGACTAACTAAAAAAATGACTATTTAAGAAAATGACTAACTAAAAAAAAGAATATTTAAGAAGATGACTAACTTGTATAGACTAGGGACAGCTTATTGATTGGAGGAAATCGGTATGGAACAGAAAGACTGTACATAGTGTAGGGAAGAGGTACCCTCCCCACCACTTTAGAAATTTGGAAATGCACGTGGTAAAAAATCAAGCTTTGTCCTGTATAAAAGACTAGGAAATTAAATCATCAGAATCAGAGAAAACACCATCTAATTTAAAATCGTGGACTAGTTGTACCAGGTAGAGTAGAGAGTAGAATGTAGTGTAGTAATAGTGCACTCCTGTATAGAAGTATATTGGTAGTGCACACAGTAGCAAAAGTATAGTGGAAGATATACATGAATATATATGGATGGAGGCGGACAGATAGTAGAGTATAATAGAGTACAGGATAGTAGAGCAGAATATGTCACTATAGTTTAGTATAACAGTGTAGTACTGCATACTACTCTACACTACTCATACTACATGGTGTACTTGTATAACCACTCTAGTGTATGCTAATATCTATGACTCTTTATTAATCTAGATCTTGAATTGACGTTGAATTGACTTGAAGCAAAATTGTCATATGACCCTCGGAATGGTCACGTGACCGAGACCCATCTCTTCGTAGCTGCCCACATAAACAACTTATAGATTTCTCCATGGTATATAGTTATGGCGAAAATCAGGGGATTCTAATCATACAAACCACGTTTAAAAATATATTTTTGTGGGGAGGATGAAACGACCTGAGTCAATAGGTCGGAACTGGATATAAGCCCCGGAACTGTCGCCTGCACCCTCGGAACAGAAATGCGGCCCTGTAGCACACTTTAGAATCAGACAATCTAGGCTATATATCTTTAGCTATTGATTTATATTTGGAATTGCAACTAAATAATACAGTTTTGGTCACAGATGAAAAAAGCCATTCACTGTGGCTAGAATTGGGCGATAAACTTGGCTAGTCCTGCATATAGTACATGCGTGTATCTATATCTAACCCTGGAATAACCACTATTTATTCTGTCTCAGATTCTAGAGTATAGTAGATTCCGTAGATTTAGTGGATAGTTTCTCCTTTAGATATTCTATAGTGTCTGTAATGCCAGGTTTATGGTATTCACACACATTTCCCGGTGAACAGTCTGGAAAAGGACTATATGCCGTCTTGAACAAATCTAAAGACATTCTGAAAACATTCTACCAAACAATCTGTTCAAATCTGGCTAGACACGGTGTGTTTGGGGTTTCTAGTGCATGAGAAGTGCACTATATGTAGGCCCAACCGATACTTTATCATTAGTATACCACAACAAAATTATATCACATGACTCACTAGTGATACAGTTAGACTGTACTGAATAGTCCCTTTAACAAATTCTTTAATAACCTCTTTGGACTATTTTGGGGTATTATACCTGGGTACGTAAGCCACTGCCCATAAGAAGTATCATGTAGCCAGGCCACGCGGCCGTTCTCCATAGAAATAGCCCTGGAATCTTATAAGAAAGAATTGCTCTCCGAAGGCCGAAGGCCGAAAGCCAAAGACCACCAAATCATTTCCAATAATTTATAGTAACACCACTCCCACCCACCCCACCATTCTAAACATCTTACCCATCTAACTCCTGCCCCTGGATGCTCCATACCACCCCTCCATACTACTAGCTACTTATATACCATACTGTTTTCTACCTCTAGAGCTAGGTAGGGTATATAAGCTGTAGTTGGGTTCAATGGGGTCAATAGCCACTTATCAAATGCACCTTGAACGAGTCATGTCATAGTATGTACTTTAAGTGTACTCAAGTAAATGTCTCGTATTTTCTGGTAGTATTCTGTAGTAGTGTATCTAGTAGTAGCCCAGTAGTGTATCTAGTGTACTAGTAGTGTATCTAGTTTCCAGTTTCTAGTGTCTGTATCTGTCTGTCTCTGTCTGTCTCTGTCTGTATCTGTCTGTCAGTGTCTGTATGTCTCTGTCTCTGAGTTGTACTGTACCGTAATGTGTCCAAAAGCAGCTATTAATAAACTGCTTTGTTCCGTGCATAAATTGCTTTTTCCGTATGTCTCGTAATTTACTTCAGACCATTGTTGCAATATCATGGTTATCAGTCGGGTAGTTGGATTAGCCATGATGTTATGACAGGCTCTCATGCTGAATCAAGAGTCAAGAGGAAAATTTCCTTTTTGGGCGGAGTTCAAAATCCTGACTCAATTAATTGCCACGCAAAACCATCATCTCCAATTTGTGTGGTTCGTCTGCCTCCATTTCTTGCTCGTGTAGCACATTCTAATCTCTCACTCAGTTTCCCTTGGCACGTGAGCGCTCGCTTGCCGGAGCTCGGCCAAGAATAGTAATGGCGGACTAAATACGGCTGAGACGGGGAACTGTGCGCGGAGCTCCTAACCACCCGCAACCTAATCGGGAAGCTCACTTGACCCATTATCCAATCATATTCGTCTCTCATCTTCTTCGCCTAAACCGTCTAGTCAACAACTATCTGTGGGCCAGGTGTCTCACCTTAAACCTGCACATGGCTTGCAGCGAGGCGAATCGCAGCTTCTAACGCACGTTTCTTGCTCGATAAGGTAATCGATAAAAATAAGATCAAACAATGCACTCATCTCAGACCGTAGCAACTTCTGTAGGGACCACCCCGTAGTTTGGGTCAGGGGCCGAGTGCATAAAAGAAGGGGCTTGGCCACTTGACACAAACACAAAAAGCCCCGCTGCATAGAAATATAAATAAACCCCTGCTTTCCTCCCAACTTTTTTTTTTTTTTCGTTTGTTTTGCAATTGCCCTGGCCATTAGTCCATACCAGCCTGGTGCTCATCTGCTGTGGGAGATATAAATATATGAAACTGCGAATACGCACGCCTCTTTTCTCCGTCCCTTCCTGTTTCTTCCATCTTCACCCACCCCTTCATTTCACCACCACCCACCCATTCATTTCATCTCCACCACCCCTCAATACAAAAATTACCCACCTGTTTTCTTCCAATTCCCTTTTCGGTTTTTTTTCTGGTTTTTCTGGTTTTTCTGGTGTTCTGGTGTTCTGGTGACTGGTGTCTGGTGTTATGTTCTCCAGTACGCAAGTGCTTGCTGGCTTGCTCCTGCTACTGGTTGTTTGGGCCGTCGCCCTAGACCTATGTTCGTCCGTGAACTTGGGCCTGGAGTCTTTTTCCGACGAGTACATGTCCAATGGGCTCTGCTCCGACCGTTGCCTGGGGCTAGGCTTTTCTGCGGCCATTACTCAGGATCATTTATGTTACTGTTCCAATGCCGTGCCGGCAAACACGGTGTCTTTAAGCCAGTGCAATACGGGCTGCCCGGGCTATAGCCAGCAGGAGAACTGTGGTGGCAACGGTCTATTTGGGTATATTAGAATCGGCAATCCTTCTACATCGCTGGCACTGTCTCTGGCAACGTCCGAGTCTCTGGTTGAGTCTGATGCTACTACTCTGACTCTGAGGTCGACTTCTCTGACCCTGACTTCTCTGACCCTGACTTCTCTGACCCTGACTTCCCTGACGCTGACGCTGACCTCCCAGTCCCCGTCGCTGTCCCCTAAATCATCGCTGCAAGCCCAGGATTCGAGCACCTCTCTGCCGGAGGGAAGCAGCTCCGAATCCACCCCAAGCGCCGACTCGCTGGCGAGAGACCCCTCTACTCTGGGGCCGATAACGCTGGCATCCAAATCGTCAAAGAGCGGAATGATAGCTACCACCGTGGTGTCCATAATGACGGTGAATGGATCCACCACTGCGAGCGTCTTGACTAAATACATCACCGAGACCCCGCTGGCCTCGGCCTCGGCCTCGGCCTCGCCTCTGCATGTGAACAAGTCCAAAGAGTCGTTTTTCGACTCCAAGGGTAAAGTTGCCGGTACCTTTACTGCGGTGGGCGTGGTGGTGGCTGCGCTAATGTGCACGCTTCTCTACTGCTGCTGCTTCGGAGCGTGGAGCCAGCGCAGAACTTACGACGACGAGATGCAAAGCACTTCGGATGAATCGCTATTCACCAACGAGAAGACTGTGGCTCTTTCAGGCAACCTGCAGACGCCCACGTCTGTTCCAATCAAGCGCAACAGCTCCAGCAAGTCCATTCTCTCCATCTTCAATACAGCCGCAGGGACCAATGGAGCCGCGGCGTCCTCGATGGGCCGGTCTCTTTCGAGAAAGAAGCTCAATCCACGCAACGAGCCGGCTCAGGATGGCCCCATGATGTTCTCCATCATGGAGTACGATAACGTGATGGATCCGGCTTTAGATGTGCCCAGCGAGCATAATATGTCCAAGGTGTCTCTAAATGACGACGAGGACTACTCCAACGCCTACCAGGATCGGGCGTTGCACATTGCCAACCCGGAGTAACATCCACCCGCCTTGCATTATATATTATTATGAATCACTCTGTGACCCCAAGCCTCACTCTCAAGCCTTAGTCTTTTGGCACGGTGCTCTTGTTCTTATAATGAGGTTGCTTCTCGTATGCATTGGGCCCAGTCTTCCTAGTCTTCTCTTTCTTGTGTTTATGATTACAACAGCCTTTGGACTCTTTGGAGTCTTCTTTATCAGATTCATCACTGGAATCCAGGGAACTGCTCAGAGACTCATCGGAGCTCTCGCCAAATTCCCGTTGGGGGTGGAAGATGCAGCAGATCTTGGACTTCTTCTTGCCCATATCTTCGTTGTCCACTACATCCTCAGTCCAGCGCACTCTGGATGTAGATCTAGGGGTTTGTGAAGATTGCTCTTCTGTGCCCGGGGCAGAAGGCCTTAGATGCAAGACCCGGACGGGTTCCTGTTGCACCTGGGTCCGAGAGGCTCGTGTATTTGTTTGTGAATGCATCTGTAGTAGGTATAGTAGTGATGTGTAGTTTTATAGGTTAGTCAGTCAAGTTAGTCAGTCAGATTAGTCAGTCAGATTAGTCAGTCAGGTTAGTTGTGCGTAGATGACTAGTCCTGTATGGCGGACAGTCGAATGAGTAAATGGTCAGGGTGTTTCAAATGAGTTTCAAATGAGTTTCAAATGAGTTTCAAATGAGTTTCAAATGAGTTTCAGGTCTTTTCCTATCTGTATATTCTATCTGTACTATGGGAATACGTTTGTACTATGGAATACGTTTGTAATATGGGAATACGTTTGTAGGAGGAGACTAGAGATAGTGGAATGAGTGCGTGACTGGGTACAGGCCGTCGCCTAGCGAGGGTGACTATATGCAAGAAAATCAGCAGACTTAAGTGGCCTCAGTGAGCAGACCCCCCCCCCCTCCAGTTTCTGTCCAGTTTCTGTCCAGTCCAGTGCCAATCTT
Organism: Metschnikowia sp. 04-226.1; assembly: GCA_002370245.1. Taxonomy (NCBI): domain Eukaryota; kingdom Fungi; phylum Ascomycota; class Pichiomycetes; order Serinales; family Metschnikowiaceae; genus Metschnikowia; species Metschnikowia sp. 04-226.1. The sequence continues at coordinate 34,545 of NLAD01000831.1, forward strand.
AGCCCAATTTGTCTACCAAAGCCACGCCACGCCACGCCACGCCACGCCACGCCACGCCATACCAATTCTAATTCTATTTCCTACCACTTATTTGCTCACCCTTAACAATAGAAACCAAAGAATTAAAATGCCAAGCAATTGCTATCCTGAAATGTCATATGTCTTATTTTGAAAAACCCCCTACCAATTTAGATTATCTTAAGTGGACTCTAATTCTAGCCTTAAGAGCTACTACTGTTTAGTTATTATTAGCGTGCGCTATGATAGGGCCACACTAATAAATAATAATAAAGTGCGAGGGGAAAGGCAATGCGTGGATGGGATGGGGGTTGGGCGTATACAGGAGCGGTGGTGTTTACTGCGCTCTTCACTGGTCCAGTGTGGAAGGGGAGTCAAATGTAACGGTATGCCGGGCCGTTGGGCGGGGGAATAATTACACAGGAAAAGGAGTCTGGACACAGGAAAAGGAGTCTGGACACAGGAAAAGGGGTCTGGACACAGGAAAGGGGATCTGAATCCAGAAAAACAGTTCCCATCTTAGGAATCGGTTCCCATCTTAGGACAACGTCACCTATATACAAGACAAGTATATACATAGACCCCCTCTGTCTATACAAACCCCTCTGTCTATACAGAACCCCTCTGTCTATACAGAACCCCTCTGTCTATACAGAACCTCTCTGTATATACAGGTCCCCTCTGTTTATACAGGCGGGGACCCTTGGTATGGATACTTCCTACCCATGGCGTGCCCCAGAGACTTTATGTGCAGCGCTCATCTCTCAGACAGTGCAGCCCGGTTCGCGCTCTATCGGGGCTGTGTGAGCTTTATGAGATCGCTTCCTGCAGTCGGCCATTAATATTAATGGCATGCGCGGCGTGCTTTATGCAGTTTGCTTGGCACGTTATTCTTCTTGGCATTTGCCGACTCGCTGGGTATATCTAACCCCTTGTTTTCTGTGTGTGTGTATTTTACTTCCTTTACTTAACGAAACGTCTTCTTCCATCTTCCCCCTTCCCCCTTTTGACTCGTCGTTTCTTCTCCGTTTCGCTGCTGCTCCTTTTTCCAGATCCGGCTCCAAGATCTGCTTTTTCAGCACCCCCCAAAATGTCCATCAACTATAACTTACACCCCGTGTCGTACTTGAACGCTACCTCCGACAAAAACTTCGAGGGTGACATTGGCTTTGACTTGGATGTGCTTTCAGATGTGGTTTCAAACTCTCCTGCACAGTCCTCCAACGGCTCGCCACTGGCGTCCTTTTCCTCCCAGTCTTCGGCTAACTCGCCTATTCAGAGCACCCAGGTCATGAAGACCTTCCATGCCGACAACTACTTGGACCACCAGAACCCCCGCTATGCCAACCCTTCTTATGTGCCAACGGTTGTGAAAACTGAACCCACAAACTATGGGCCTGAACCCGTCAATTTCCATGGCCCTCCTTCCAACAACAACAACAACAACAACAACATAAACCCACAGCCTTCCAATATCAACGGCCAGTCCGCCAATATTCTCGGCCAGCCCACCTCCCAGCCAAATACTGGCAAGAAACCCCGCAAGACCTACCAGAAGGTGCGTGACGCCGACTTGAAGGGTCCATTTATCTGCAAATGGGGTGGTTGCTCCATGATCTTCGAAGTGGCCGAACGCTTGTATGACCACTTGTGCTACGACCATGTTGGCCGCAAATCGTCCAAGAACTTGTCCTTAACCTGCTGCTGGGATAACTGTGGTGTGCTGACCATCAAACGCGACCACATCACCTCCCACTTGCGTGTGCACGTGCCGTTAAAGCCGTTCCAGTGCACGCTCTGCACCAAGAGCTTCAAGAGACCCCAGGACTTGAAGAAGCATTCGAGAGTGCACGAGGAAATGCACCAGCGCGGCCTAAAGAAGGCCCAGAGAAAGCTCGAAAAAGACGGCTTCATGAAGACAGAGATACTCGATGCAGACAATAGGAAGAGACCCAACGACAGTGTCTTGCCTCAGTACAACATGCCGGTCATCAACGGTATCCTCAACGACTTCAACTTCTACGGCTTCAACGACGGCAACAAGAAGACTCGTGTTGATCCCATGTACAACATGGACATGTACAACCGGCTCAATGCGTTCGAGGACCCCAACGCCAACGGCCAGCACCTCAACCTGGCGCCCGTCAACTACCAGCAGCAGAACCAGAATATGGCACAGCAGCAGGCCGCTGGACAGCACCAGAATCATGTGCCGGCCATGAGTCAAACAAACCTCTACGAAGCAGAAAAGTTCTTCAACAACTTATCTTCTTCGATATACATGCAATACCAGAACTTGGGTGCACCTCAAGGCTCGCTGGCTCCACAACTACAGGCAGCCAATCAACAGCCATACTATCCTCCACTCTCGCAGTTCCAGCCCAAGGCCAACCACGTGAGCGATATTTTCGTCAACAACCACCATTCTGGCCCTGCTCACATGTACCCCCAGATCAAGAAGGAGTACGGCGACGTGTACCAGAACAACAACCTTCCAGTTTCGGTGGACTATGGCGGAGTGAGCAATACGCAGAGATCTGGAAAACCCGGCCAGGGCGCCGAACAAGAGTCGGAACAAGACTCCGAGAGCGATAGTGAGGCAGGCCCCAATGACGTTGACAGCATCAATAGCGAAGACACTCTAGATGCATTCAAGAATCTCACATTGCATGATAAGCTGTTTGATGCCGAAGCAGTGCTGAAACACCAAGAGTTGATTGAGATGGTGCATGAGTACATTATCTCCGAGTTGAAGAGACTTGCCGAGAAGCAAACGGTCGAGAAGAAGAGTGAGGCTAAGCCTGCCGAGAAGGACCAGGTGCCATTATACCCCACGATTTCGGCATTTTAAGTTGGCATTGTAGTCCAACACGAAGCATGAAGCATGAAGCATGAAACACGGACGTTTTCTACTTCTTTCAGTTCCCACCCGGCGCTGGTTTGCATGGATGTATTTTTTACTTGTTTAATAATGATTTGTTAGAAAAAGAAATAAATGAATGGTTATGTTATCTACTAGTCTATCATCAGAATCTTTATCACTCTAATAGATCAGTTATCATCTTAACTATTGGTGTGAGACGATTGTTAATCTGGACTGAGTAGAATTGAAGTTAGTAACTTGGGCAAGGCCACTAGATTGTAATGGTGGTTATGGGATTATGAGCCCTGAATAGTAGGTTATGAGCACTGTGGTATGAGCACTGTGGTATGAGCACTGTGATGTTATGAGCACTGACCATGAAATTTACGGGCAAAAAAAATGACCTGACTTTTATATATTGTACAGATCCAAACATCAAGTTTTATCTTGGCAGTTTTTTAATAAAAATGTTTCTGATTCGGTTTCTTTGATTGTTCCTTAATTATAAAGGGCTGGGCTGCAATTTTAGGTTTGGAATTGGTCACAATTCAAGTTCCTGTGGTATCATGTTTGATGGCTTTTACCAATCTGTTGTGTCCTTCTGTCCTTCTTTTTCCCATACTTGCTTTATTATGTTACATTTCAAAATCATGAAGGTTTGCCTGTTGACCATCGGTTTTGGATGAGTGTTTTAGTTTGTGCTGTGTCTCTTACCGCTTGAAACTTCTACATTTTGTTCCAACAATATAAATGGGGACTGGCTCACCTTATTGATTAATACGTTGTCAATCTTAGTCGTGTTATCTTAGTCGTGTTATCTTAGTCGTGTTATTCTGGATTGGCGTCTGGTCTGCTCTTGTTTTGGTTGGCGAGTTTTACAAGGCCGGTGCCCAGGTTCTTGGAACTCTCAGCTTTTGGTGATATCTCCTCGTTGGTGATATCTTATGTGTCATGCCCCGCTTCATGTATGACTTTTTGAAGAGAAACTTCTATCCAAGAGACATTGATATTGTCAGAGAAAGGGCTGATGCTGACAACTACAAAGATTACCCAATTGGGTACGACCCAACAGACACTCAAGATGTTGAAAGACATTGCATTTTACAGAGGCTAAATGAGGGTGATACTGACTTGCTACATAAGATTGATGAGTGTATGAAATTGAGGAATTTATAAGATTGACGAGTTTATAAGATTGACGAGTGTATCAATACTGACGTATCTTCAAAAAAGTCAGAGCCGAATCTTGCAATCACAAGAGCCTTCAAAACCATACAGAGGAGAATAAAGAGAAGAATAAAGAGGAGAATAAAGAGGAGAATAAAGAGGAGAACCATTGTCTACAGAAAGAATACCGTTAATGACCAGACGAGATACAACCAGCAACTATTGAAAAAAACCTTTAAAACCTTAACCAGCTAAGGTCTGAAATGATAAAGACAGGGGAGTAAAAAACTACTGGAAGAAAATCTTTAGAGAGAATTTTGACTAACTCATGGTGTTCCCGGGCTTACTCAAGCGGAAACCTTAATGTCCTCCCTATCACACTAGAAATAGCATTAACTTTAAAATCACACTAGAAATAGCATTAACTTTAAAAGGTGAATGGAGGGAAGTGGAAGGCTTTTTAATTTATTTTATAATTTAAAATATTTTTGTAAGTTTTGCACTAAACCTGTAGTTGATGTCCACTAAGACGGAAATATTGATATGATATTAGAATTATAGTGAAACTATTATAAATTATATATGCTGTATACAGGATACATATAAATAATTAGATTATATACAGGATCATCACCATATTATGAGGTAAAAGAGTACTTAAACCTTGTAATTTCCATAAAATTTATTTTATACTGTAAAAGAAATATTGTAACTTTACATTATATTCCGATTCACTCTTTTTTCGATTTCAGTGTTCCGATTCATTGTGCCCTCATTGACTCAGCTTTTGGGTGCAAAATTCCAACCCCACTTCCTTCAACCACAAAAGACAGAAAAAAATCAGCCAATCATAATGAAGTTTTATTTATAGTAATATTATGGGATATTAAAAATTGTTATGGGATCTTAAGACTGACTGGCTAAAGTAGTGTCTTGTATACAGTAGAATCTTGTATACAGTAGAATCTAGTATACAGTAGTGTCTTGTATACAGTAGTGTCTTGTATACAGTAGTGTCTTGTATACAGTAGAATCTAGTATATAGTAGAAACTATTACTCTATGGACATCAGTTTACAAAAAAAGGTCTCTATTTTGTAGTGGATATGACATTCGCATATTTCTATGATAGTCTAGACTGCATACAAAACCTGAATATATTAATTAAAGAGATCAATTAGTTATTTTTATCAATGTCCTGCAGACAATGCACAACCATACAAAGACCTTTGATCTTTCGCAGTATATTCATTCAGACTATGACTATGACTAAAAAGGGTACATTCTAATCCCACAGTACTATATAAAATAATATAATATAATATATAAAATAATATAATATAATATATAAAATAATATAATATAATATATAAAACTTGTATATAAGTAAATGATATAATATAGTAAGATGATATAATAAATATATATATAAATGATAGAGTAACTTATATATTAATAAAGGATATGAATAACTATATATATAAGATAACTAATGATATAAATAAGATATAAAGCAGGAGTAAAAGGACCAATGTCTGTCTACTACACTTTCTACCATACGGTCTACCATACGGTCTACCATACGGTCTACCATACGGTCTACCATACGGTCTACCACACTTTCTACCACACGGTCTACCACTACACTGTTCCTATCTACTGTGGACTGACTGTACTGTCTATTTTACTGACTACATTAACTACTACATTGACTATAATGTTTATCTACTATACTGACTACTATACTATACTGATTACTCTACTGTGGATTGACTGTCTACTACTGGACTGACTATACTGACTATACTGACTATACAGGTTGAATCCTTATCAAGTGTTCCATAAAATTTTAGATTGGTTAGGAGGAAGAATTCTTGATAAGCTCTTTGTTCCGTCCATCCATATAGTACTACATAGTACCACATAGTACCACTTAGTACTACATAGTACCACATTGTACCACATTGTACCACATTGTACCACTTAGTAGGTGAATCATATTTAATATAGAATTAGGAAATAAATATGGAATATTTTTGGTAAGGATGTTGATTGGGAGTTGGGATGAGGGATTTTGACTTTTGGGAGAGTTCTGAAAGTGGGATATATTGAAGGTTCCACTCTGGTTTGAAAGACACTTTTCTTGAAGACACTTTTCTTGAAGACACTTTTGTTGAAGACACTTTTCTTGAAGACACTTTTGTTGAGGATACAACCAGGGATTTGTAGTACTATTTATACAGAAGAATACTAAGTGACACTTTGTATAATTATTGGTGGCCAGCGAGAGAGACAGTGACAGTTTAAGATAATATTAGTATGGTAACGCTCACTTGACACGGGGCTCATGACCACGACCGAATTTGGGAACTTGATCACGTGACCAGAATATAATTCCTTTTATCTTCTGCCACATACCCGATCCAAACTTCTATTCAAGAAATGTTGTTGACGAAAATATGGAGAGTTTAAAGCACTTAATTATAAAGGGAAATATTTTTTTGTGGGGAGGATAAAATGACCTGAGTCAATAGGTCGGAACTGGATATAAGCCCCGGAACTGCCTCTTTGGGCACGCACCCTCGATACATGCACCCTCGGATCTGGCCAACTACTTAAAAAAGATCTACATATCTATGTACCCAATGGCACCATGCTTTTTTACTAAAATAAGTATAGACACTACAGTTTGCATAGAACTGGTACATCCTGTAACTTATCCTAAAGATAGTTAAAAACCTGTACACCACAATCCTAAAACTATATCACACTATAATTACAGTAATATGCAGGAAACCAGACATGGACTTATCATTCTCATTACTAGTCACTTTACCATCTGATCTTCATACTACAATACTAGATTGTGGATGTCTATCTATGTCTATGACTCCTGGAGTCTTCTATATCTATATACATGGCATGACGTTAGAAAATACGCGAGATGACCCCGGACCCTACGACATCAAGGCCGTTGTAGAGCACGAGGTTCTGGCCTGGAGCCATGGCTCGTTGCTTCTCCTTGAGATGGATGGTCATATCGCCATCTTCGTCCATAATGATTTTTTCAACGGAAATCGGTTGCTGGAGTGACCGGTACTGGATACAAAGGTCCAGCATGCGACTCAAGTCTGCATTCTTAAGAAATGTCCATTCCAGAGCCACCACGTTCTGGTGAAACAACGATGCGTGGTCTCGGCCTCGCACAATCACCAATTCATTGGTCAACATCCTCTTTTCCGCCACAAACCAGATGCCTTTATACTTGGGGTCACCCTGAGGCATGGAAACACCCAGTTTCTGGCCAATGGTGGCATGCCAGAGCCCCTGGTGCTGGCCCCATATTTTCCCATCATGCGTGATTATATTTCCCGGGTTTGGAGGAATGTATTCATCCAAAAAATGGCGGAATTTGGTATGGTCAGGACTCACAAAACAGAGACCGACGGAATCGGGCTTGGACGCAGTGTGGAGCCCAAACGACTTGGCCATTTCCCTTACTTGTGGCTTGGTATAGTGGCCCAAAGGCATGAGCACATTGGAAAGCACCGACGATGGAATGCTGGCCAAGTAGTATGATTGGTCTTTATTGGCATCGTACGCCTTGACCAACCCCGGGGCGTGTGGGTGCTCTTTATGGTGCACTCTGCAGTAGTGGCCAGTGACAAGCCACCATTTCTTCAGCATACCACAAGTTCTGGATAAATGCTCCACCATCTTTCCAAATTTGATGTACTTGTTGCAGCCCAAGTCGGGGTTCGGAGTTAAACCTCGCTCGTACATATCGATCATGGGCATAAACACCTCGCTCCAATACTCCTTTTCGAAGTTGACCCGTTCACATGGGATTTTCAAGTGCCCACACACTTTTTGAACGTCATTCCACTCGCCCTCCGTACATTTGGCACTCTGCAGCCAGTTGGCCATATATATGCCTCGTACGTTTTTAAACTTGGAAGCATACATGGCTGCGGCCACCGATGAGTCTACACCGGAACTCATGGCCACGATAATCTCATCGTTAGCTTGGGGAATTGCTTGGGAGTATGCAAACGGTTCGGGTTTGGATGTATGCTGGTTGAGTTTCTGGACCGGCACGTAAGACAGGTAATGACGCCTAGCCAAGCGTCGTAGAAATATAGGAATCATGTGAAATCAAAGAATCTGTCCAATATAAGCGCCTGTCTAGTCTGTCTAGTCTGTCTAGCTCTTTCTGTCTAGTCTCTGTCCAGCTCTTTCTGTCTAGTCTCTGTCTAGCTCTTTCTGTCCAGCTCTTTCTGTCCAGCTCTTTCTGTCCAGCTCTTTCTGTCCAGCTCTTTCTGTCCAGCTCTTTCTGTCCAGCTCTTTCTAGCCTTACCCTAGTTCGTGTATAGTCTCCTTGTCTTCTGTCCAACTTCCACCTGTCTGTCTGTCTGTCTGTCTGTCTGTCTGTCTGTCTGTCTGTCTGTCTGTCTGTCTGTCTGTCTGTCTGTCTGTCTGTCTGTCTGTTTGTCTGTCTGTCTGTCTGTCTGTCTGTCTGTCTGTCTGTCTGTCTGTCTGTCTGTCTGTCTGTCTGTCTGTCTGTCTGTCTGTCTGTCTGTCTGTCTGTCTGTCTGTCTGTCTGTCTGTCTGTCTGTCTGTCTGTCTGTCTGTCTGTCTGTCTGTCTGTCTGTCTGTCTGTCTGTCTGTCTGTCTGTCTGTCTGTCTGTCTGTCTGTCTGTCTGTCTGTCTGTCTGTCTGTCTGTCTGTCTGTCTGTCTGTCTGTCTGTCTGTCTGTCTGTCTGTCTGTCTGTCTGTCTGTCTGTCTGTCTGTCTGTCTGTCTGTCTGTCTGTCTGTCTGTCTGTCTGTCTGTCTGTCTGTCTGTCTGTCTGTCTGTCTGTCTGTCTGTCTGTCTGTCTGTCTGTCTGTCTGTCTGTCTGTCTGTCTGTCTGTCTGTCTGTCTGTCTGTCTGTCTGTCTGTCTGTCTGTCTGTCTGTCTGTCTGTCTGTTTGTCTATCTGTCCGTCTGCCTGTATATAACTTGGTCAAACTTCTTTGTGTAGATTTGGTCTTTGTTTCCCAGGCTTTGTTCGTCTAAATCATTGTATGGACTTGTTCTTGACTACTGATTGATCGATGCGCAGCGTCTTATATGCAGGACATTGCAACCCATTATACTATCAATGTCGATGAATTGCATGGCCAGGAAAAATCCTAGGAATATACTTTAGGAGTTTGGGGATTTGTGATTTTAGATGCTTTGTTCTTTTATTGGTACTACTTTTATGGGTGTCCTGCATATAAGGGGGGAACATTAGAATTGTAGCGGTTTACGGAATTCACAAAAAAAAAAAAAAAAAAATTGGAAAATCGTATATTTGTGCTTTTTTAACTTGAAGCTGGTTTTCATATTTGGGGGAAGCGGCTGTAATAAATTTAAAAATAGGACTGTACTCAGCCTGGACATGAATTGTCTCAACTCTACAAAACGCACTCCAGATTGTCCGATTGTCTAAATTGTCTAAATTGTCTAATTTTTTGTTGTTCTTATAGTCGATTACGTAATCATAGAATTCATTTTATTTCTTAGGCTGTAATTGCACACCTAGGCTTATCTTTATGTGATGATTTATAAAAATTAGCATTACATTACATGCATTATGGTTCGCGCACGACCTTCTATTAAAAAAGCAGACATTCCAATCTCCACACCCAGCTAAAAAAGTAGTCTATATTCAAAAAGTACCAAATTGTATCTATTCCTCTAGATTCAAAAACCTTCAATACCCACCATATATATATTAATTTACAACCATCACTATCTCCAATATTACCAATATTATACCAATATTATACCAATATTAGCAGTGTTATTCTAAGATTATACCAGTTTATACCAGTTTATACCAAAATTATGGTTCCGAAAATTACCCCAAAAAAACTAGTATTACCAGTATTATACTCTCCATTTCTACCTATATTGTACCAATTAATACTAGTATTATACTGATATATGCAGTATTTCACATTTATATGCAGTATTATATCCCTATATGCAGTATTATACCTATATTACCAGTATTATACATATATTACCAGTATTATACCTATATTACCAGTATTATACTCTTCATTTCTACCAATATACCAAAGTAATATTAATAAAATATTCTCTATAATCCCAGTAATATACTCTCTATTATCATAGTAATATACCAATATATCCGTAATACACGTATTATAGTCCCTAGATTATGAGGATTGGTCCAGTATTATACAAAGATAAGATTTCCAAAATTAGACTCTTTTTATACCAATTTATACTAACCACTCTTAATTCTAAAGTCGATGATAACTATACACCAATTGGTAGTGCACGAACCAATAGCTAGAAGACGGCCAAGACCAAGGCTAAGACAAAGACAAAGAGTAAAACCAAGACCAAGACAAAGAGTAAGACTGAATTCTGTGGAAGACTGTATTTAAGTAGTGTGTACAGGTAGACTAAGTCTGTAATTAGAGTCTAAGTGGAAATGAGTGAAGTATAGACAAGTATTAGACAACTATTGGACAACTATTGGACAACTATTGGACAACTATTAGACAAGTAGACAAGTACTAGAACTTTAAGGAAGTGTTAGAATCTGATAACTATAGAATTATAAGTGTAGGTATATATTAGTGCAGTGAGAAGTGTAAGTCTCTCTCCTTCTCCTCACTACTGTTATGAGCCCTGCACGACTTCTTCACGGCACGTCTTCACGGCACTTCTTGAGAGCATTTTAGTGGTATAGTACCTTACAGTATCCTTGTATTGTGGTCTGGCATATAGACATCAATCGGCTAATTTCAAGACATTGCATGACTATGACGTAATATCTAGGTACTGCATATAGTGGTATAACCCAAACTTCACACTAGATACAGATACAGATTCAGATACATACTACATTTCCAACTCTTGTCTCTTCCTAAATAAAGTATTAAATCTTGGTAATTATGTGTTTCTATTATGGTCCTGCATCTAGTATCTACTAGTATGTCATGTCTTTACAACAACTAGTTTCTTTAACAGTAACTTAATATACACTTTTCGGCTGCTCTCACAGCCAGACTTTAAGACTTCACGCACACCAGACTTCAGACTTGGGGTGGTCTCATGCAGACCAGAACTTATAGGTCTTGGGCTCCGCCACACTTACCGGCAAACCAGCATCCTCGGGTTCCTGTATCGTTTGCGTGGAATGCCCAGCCGAATCGTCCAAGTTGATCTTGTTGACGTTTTTGTTGATTTCGTTGATGCTGATGGGCGTCAACAAGTCGTCCAAGAGCCCCGTCAACTCCGGGTTTGCATGGTGCTCCTTGAACCGGTTGATCTTCTCGAAATTGAGCCATCTCTCCACAAGCACCTGCTTTCTTTGTAAGTTCAACAAGTTCTCGGTCTTGACCAAGTCTGCTTCTAGGTGGCTGAGGTACTTGGACTTTGTCTCGAACTTTTCTAACGTCAATTCAATGATCTGGTTGATCAAGTTCTTCTGGTCAAGCACACTTTGCTCCAAATTCTTGACGCTATTTTGCTGCACAAGGGCCTTGCCCTGGGCCGTTTCAATTAGCTTCTCCACCACATCCTGCACAATCTGCTCCTTGTTGAGTCCTTCTTGGGCTACCTCCTTCTTCTCCTGCTTGATTAACTTCTGCAAGTACTTATCCTCGATAGGAAGCTGCAAGAACTTGACCAAGCACTCGTCTCTGTTCTTTGAGGCCACGTGCTCACTGATGCGGTCCCATTGCCCGTTATTATTGACAAACAAAGACTGGGCGTTTTTCTCGGCACTGGCAAACATCTCCACACCCTCCAAGAGCAACAATACTTCCTGCTGCGACCATTCGCTCTGCGATGTCGACTTCTCCAACTTGACAAAGTCGGAGGCTGAGAAGTTCAGTGGGAAGAGGCCTTGCTCGTAGCACTCTTTGCTGACAACCAGGGGGCCAAGACTGCCACCAGCCAGTGCCTTGTTTTTCAAGTTGTGGTACCTGACGTCGGAAACGTCGTTGGAGGTCTCGTTGCAGAAGTAGGTCACGGAGGGGGCACTATTGGAGCCCTTGGATTCATCAAAGATGTTTCGCGTGATCTCCATGTTAATAGGTATAGTAGTATCCTCTGTTTTGATAGCGTCTTTGGGAGTGGAATCGGCAGCATGGCCGTTTTGGGAGGCCTGGGCCGAGGAGTCCGGAGCAGGAGCAGGAGCGGGAGCAGAATCGAGGTCCTTGGTGGCAAGCCCTTCGGGCACAAACGGCGCCAAGCCCTTGGGCGTATCTAATGTGATTTGGAAGTGGCCGGTATATTGCGGCCCGACCAAAGAGGGCTTTGTTCTAGGATCGATCTGGTAGTTGATCAAGCCCCACTTCTCCAAAAATCGGTGGACGCGAATGATGGAGGCCACGTCACCCGCCAAGTTACGGCGCACGGCGGTAACTGTCAAATATTCAATGGGGTTAATTCTATAAGTGTTGATCATAAAGTCTCTCATGTTGCGATAGGTCTCGGCCGTCTTGTATACGGAGGCAGGCACGTCATCCAGCGACTTTGGGGGGAAGAAATCGGGAAACAGTTTTTTCTCAATGGCATGAATAGCGTTCATATCAAACCATTTAGAGAAGGATGGAATCACCACGTGTCTGGATTGTTCTATCAAGTATGTCTTTGCTTTCTCCTGGAAGTTGGCTCTCAATTGTTCTAGATCCACGGGCTCAGCCTCCTTCTCTTCCTTATCCACTTTGTCCACTTTATCTTCTTTGGGCTCCTGCACCACCGGGGTGTCATACACCAGGGGTTCGGGCTTGTTGTCGCTTTGTGATGGGGTAGACATGGTGGATGTGTATTTAGCGAGTGTTGTTGAGCTTGTTTTTTCGTGCCATCTTGGGCGGCGCACGCCCGCGCGCTCCAGGTGTGCGTGCAGGCTGTTCTACTAATTTCAAGATCTACCGCTTTCAAGCGTCTTGTATCTAGTGTATCCGACACCAATTGGTATCTAGAGAATATGTGATGTTTGGTATCTTTACATAAGGTATCTAGTGTGCAGTACCAGGACCGGAATACTCCACGTGTCAAGTATCTGGCTCAGTATCCAGAGTATCACCTACATACAAGGGTCACACCTGTCATTATATCCAGAATGTCTATATATATATTTATATCTAGAATGTATATATATATATATATATTGATCTCTAGATATTCATATACCATAACAAAAGCCAGTTCATGGTGTAGTGGTGTGACAGTAAGTAGACTAACACATTTAGGTAGGTGAAGAGGTGAAGATTGGGGCAATGTGCAGGACAAACGTGTTTTTTTCATACTTTTCTCTTTCTCGATTAATTCCCCAAATTCCATTTCTATTTCTCTCTATTTGATTTTATGCCTATGCCTATAGATCTTGGAAGCGTGATGAAACCCGTACACCCAAAAAACAGGTTATGAGCATGGGTGCGAAATTGATACCTCGGAAACACGACTCTATCCCAAGCACCAAAAAAAAAGTATTAGCAATTATCCACTTTAGATTCTGTCTTAAATTCGAATAACTAGTCTAGATAATGGAGGTTTTTACTGGGAACGCCTGGTGCACGGGTGTCCTCTCTCCAAAGAGTTTTCATGGCTATATCCACATAAACGACGTAAATGTTAATTTCAATCTCCATAGCCGAATAAAGATATCATTTCTGTCTGTCTAGTTTTGTTTGTCTAGTTTTGTTTGTCTAGCTTTGTTTGTCTTTTTGTCTTTTTGTCTTTTTGTCTTTTTGTCTTTTTGTCTTTGTCTGTCGGTCTGTCGGTCTATCTGATGCAGTCTGTTTACTGCGACTCGCATACGCGTCTCAACTACTCTTATTCCATATCATGGCCATGGTAGCCACTCGAGCCACGCGAAAAAGAGCATTGCCTATAGTGGAGACTCTGGAGTCGGATCTGGAGTCTGTTTCTAGCGATACCGATTACGAGCCCCAGAACGAGCCTCAGAACGAGCCTCAGAACGAGCCTCAGAACGAGCCTGAAAGTGACCCTGAGAATGAGCCCTATGAGCCTCCACTTAGACCTACCAAAACATCCCGACCCAATCCCAAACGTGGGCCCAACAAAACCAATCCTACCAATCAAAACGGGTCTAATATTGAACGTATCTCGGATTCAGATCCTTCCGAAGTTCCCCTCTTTAAGGCTCTTTCCTCCAGAGACGCAGCTATCTCAGATCTCGCCCTCCAATGGGTGGACTCCTACTTGGAAGACCTCTCCCACAACACATGCAATGCCATAACGGGGTTGTTCAACTTTATCCTCAGATGCTGTGGATGTACTACACTTACTCAGAATCACGATATGCTTAACGATGATTCCGCTTCCTCCACCGTTACTGAGGTGGCCCTTATGTTCAAGAGACAAAAGTACCATGAGTATCCTTTTATCTCCAACAATAAGGAGATTAAGTTTTTCCGGCACAATGTGGTGGAGTTTTTTGAGAGTATTGTCCGGATGGGGCATGAAAATGGGGCGTTGTATAAGGCCGAATCCTCAGACTCGTCGTTGGCATCCCCCATGATGACATCTCTTTTGGCCTGGTTGACAGCCCTTTCCGCCTGCAATGTAAGACCGTTCCGGTACGTTTCCAGCACGATTCTCCTTAGTATGCAGTCTGTGCTTTGTGATTTGGTGTCTAGAGCCTCCATTTCCTTGGAGAAGCAGAAACGGCTGCTTGAAACGGTCCGAAACAAGCAAAGCCGCAAAAGGGCCCATGAAAAACAAATCGACATGATCAACAATACTATCAGCATGTTTGCCACGCAAAAGGATACGCTCATGGAGTACATCTCCGACATCTTCCTGTCAATGTTTGTCCACAGGTACCGGGACGTGGATGTGGGCATCCGCCAGGAATGTGCCAAGTACTTGGCGGACTGGATGACCATATACGGCGAAGTGTTCTTGCAGCCGGAGTACTTGCGGTATCTCGGGTGGCTCCTCTCCGACCCATCAGACCATGTGAAGGAGGAAGTCATCAAGCTGCTTCATAAGCTCTACAAAACAACCACGCTGCGAAAGGATACCATGGGCTCGGGGTTCCGGCAATTCACCGAACGCTTCAAGAAACAGATTATCAATATGGTGTGGGTGGAGAACCACACCAATATCAAAACCCACTTGTTTGGTGTGTACCAAGAGTTGTTCAAGCTTGGCTTCTTGGATACTGACGATTGCAATGAGATCTGCCTGTTTGCGTTTTACTTGGTGGAGTCAGCTTTAGTATCGGGCCCTAGCCCCAAGTCGAAACTAGAGCTCTGCAAGTTCATTGTGGCCATTTGTCTGCGCAGAAGTCTGCAAGAGATGGAGCGGTTTTCGCTGTTTCTCTCTTCACACGAATGCTCGTTGTTTGATGTAGGACCTGGGAACTTGAGTGTTCCGAAATGCCTTGATTTCAAGGTCTTGGCTGAGCTTCTAGACTCATCCTACTCCCATTACACGAATGAGAAACGAGGTCTGGTGATGGAAACGGAATCAGAAGTCCCGTTCCAATTCATGGTCAACCGGCTTTTTTCCACCATCTACACTTTCCCGGCGTACCAGAATACATGGGAGTCGCTTATCCAGTACACGTTATGTGACTTGTCATCAGTGGAGTTCAAGCCCAAGGACGCCTTGGAGCCGCAATCGGGTTTGATAGAGGAAGAGCTCAAGGGCCGTTTGGAGTTTCTGCTGCTGAGCCTCAAATATGTGGCTTTGAGCATGATCTCCGGGGCCATCTTGAGTATACTAACCGTGGACAAGAAGGGTGCAGAACAGGCGGACGACTTCAACTATGCGTTGCCCAAGCTTGTCACGTACTTCTCCCGATTGGAGGAGTATCTGAGCAGCAATTCACGGGTGTATGCTGTTTTCATGACACTCTGGAACGCAGTTCTCATCACCATCCCGGGCCACATTGCCAAGCTCTATAATAGCGTGTCCAGCATCAACGACTACAACTTTGTGCATGAGAAGGTGTTGCGGTACTATGCCGATATGGATTCTGGGAACAAGGAACTCAACGAGACCTTCGACGTGTATCTCCAGACGCTTCTCCTGGGCTTTGATGGCGACCACTCGGGAAATACTCATGTTATGCGGGATGATAAGATCTTGACCCCTCAAGTCAGTATGAAGATCGAAGACTTGATCTTGTCGCTTGTCTCCGAGGCAACAGACGACTTGCTTCTGTCGGAGCCAATAGAGGATACCAACGATAGCGAGGAAAACAACATGTTGGCGAGCGACCAGAAAATCGTGCTCAACCGGCTTTTCAACATCAAGCTGCTGCTTCAGAAACTCAACCATATTGCTGGCTTCACCAGTATCCACCGATTTGTGTCGGAGCCGATCTTGGGCTCGTCCAAGATTCTCTTGGAGGTGTTGGTGGTTAAGTTGCTCTCCAAAGCAAACTTCTCCACTTTGGTGCAGGTGTGGCCAACATCTCTCTCGGTGGTCATGGAGCATGTGGCCGAGTCCTGGACTGCAGTGTTTGATTTCCTCCTGTTCACACTCTCCCGCAAACTAGAGGACCTCTCTTTTGCCAGCAACGATAGCTCGTCCATTGATGTGGCCTTGTTTTTGGGTGACTACGCAGACGTTGCTAGCTACGGCAGTAACTTGTGTATCCAGATGTGTGAGCTGGTGAAGGAACTCAATGAGATCACCACGGACTCCAACACGCGGATGAGGCTGATGTTGAAGAAACTAGTGGAGTTGAAGCTGAAGGTGTCTACGGTGCTCATTGATATGTTGACTTCCTTGAAGGTCTTTTATACCAAGTTTTCTGCAGGCAATTCCTTTAAGAACTTTCATGAGTTGTTTGCTGAGTCGGTCTTGAAAGACTATGTTTCTGGCCCTATCCATGCAGACTTGAAGAGGGCCTTGTTGGACGTGTACTTTATTGAGGAAGCCAGACTAGCCCATGAACAGGGGAAGGCACTTGAGAGAGGGTCTGGCGAGGATGTCAACTACGACGACTTTGTTTTTGAGACTGAAGAAAATGCCTCTCGCGACACAAGGGACACGGAGAAGGAGTTATGCATATATACCGTGAAATTGTTTTCGTTTCAGCGGACGGGTGCCTTGGGTGATGAAGTCACGGGCCGCTTGGACTTGAACAGAAAATCCCTTGGGCCGGTGTACCTGGAGATCGTACGCCAAAACATCAACCGTGACTCCAGTGATTGACAGTGTTATTCAGTGGTTGACTGTTTGTGACTCCAGTGGTTAACTATGTTAGTGATTTCAGTGATTCAAAAATCTAATTGGATGGTCAGATCCGCGAGTGCAAGGAATCAGTAGATTTCATTGCAAAATGAGACCCTATCAATGGCAGGAGAATGGAGGTGGGGTAATCACTGTCGGCCAAAGAAGAACCTCTGCGGAGTCTACCTCTTGTTTCGTTGAACCGGAGAGGAGAGGAGTTTTCCGGAAGCGAATACTCTGCATCCGAAGAATCCGTGCTGTGGACGTTAAAAATCTCGGGTCTTCTGGAAGCAGTGGGGAAGTATGAGTTTCTCTCGGTGGGCTGGGGAGACCTGTTCTGCAGACAAGTAGACATCTTCAGCGGGTTGGAGCTGCCGTTGCGCTTCAATGTGGAGAAGCTGTTGCGGTGCCCCGACTTGAGCTTGTGGTGGAACTGGGTTCTTAAAGAAGCGTTTTCATTGGCGGGACTCATGCTTCTGGTTTTCATAATCTTGGTGTTGAGCGACGTCAAGTCGATCTTGAGGTTGTGGATGTTCAGGTTGGCCGCGTCGCCGCGCAGGCTGGCGAGCTCTCGCTTGTAGACCTTCTTCAACTCAATCAAGTTTTTGCGGATATAGTAGGCTGAATCCTGGCGATATACCCTTATAAGACCCGTAGAGTCGCACGTGACAATGATATGCCCATTGTCAAGCTGCTTGTCTTCATCGTAGAATGAATTTGGTGAGTCGGATATTTCGGCTCCTCTCTTGACAAGGTCAAAGATGGCATCGTCGGAGAACCTGAGCAATTTCTTGGTGCTTTGCGGAGCAAAAAGGGCAATGTTGACTCGTGAATGGTGGGCATGAAATGCTGCATAGCTGGAATTATCGTTGGCAATGTAATTCTGATCATTAGAGTTCTCCAAGAACTTCTGCACGGGGATCTTCTTCCACAACTTGTTATCGTGCAAGATCCGGGACAAACTCTTGTGTTTTTCTGAAAGCTGGCTCTTCAGCTCCCGCAAGATCTCCTTCAATGCACTTCGAAGTTTATTGTTGATGATGGAGTTGTTGTTGCTCCATATATAGCACCAGTGGTCCTCCGACCCACAGAGCACCAACAGCTGGTCTTCGCTGATCGAGGCTTTCATGGTGGATGAACCCTTGCTGGTGCTGCCCTTGAAGCGTGTCACTAGCTTGCCCCGATTGATATCAATGAGACTGATCTGGTTGTCTGTGGTCGACATGAGCATGCTGAGACCCTCGAAGCCACCAGATGAGAGGCTTAGGCTTGGGTCCTTAAAGATCTGGACCCCGGTGATCTTATGGTCACGTGAGCCGCGTCGGGTCTTTCCCTTGATATTGTAGCTTGTTTTGATGTGGCAGCCCTGGGTCTCCACAGCCGTGAGCGTCCCATTGAAGCCTCCGAGAATGCATGTTTCGGCACTGGGAGTAAACGTCATGGTAGTGGCCAAGAAGTCGTCGCCCAAGTGGTTGCTGTAGGCCACACACGACTCCATGATGGACCACAAGCGGATCTGGTTATCGAGAGCAGTGCTCATGAAGAAGCGGTCGTCGTTGGGGTGGAACCGCACCGCAGTAACAAAGTCCTCGTGGGTGAATGTCTCGAGACACAGTGGCCGGTCGATGTTCCATAGCTTGACTGTCTTGTCCATACTTCCAGACACCAAGAAATTGTTCTTGCTCCAGTCTAGGCACAAGATGGACTTGGTGTGGCCTTCAAAGACCCGCACGGGTTCCTGGAGAAACACTGGGGCACTAAACGAGCTCTTCAGCTTGCGGGATCCATGAGCTTCGTTCTGCGATGTCTCATAGTTCTTGTACTTGAGTCTGCTCAAAGGTGACGAGATCACCTGCCACACGGTAATCCTGGAGTCACGCCCGGCAACAGCCAAGTACTTTCCGTCTCTGGAGAACTCCATGATGAGAATCTCTTGGGATTGTGCACCTGGAGTCAGGTCCTCGTGGTCAGAAAAAGGCTCTGTATCTTCGAAAAATGCTGGAGAGCACCGCAACTCTTGGCAGAGGAACAACTGGTTCAAGGCCTTGGGGCTCTTATTCGACTTGCGGCTGACTCGAGTGTATTTGGGGAAATTTAAAGCGTCAGCTGGAAGATCCTCGAAAAAACTGTGCAAGTCTCTACCCTCATCCACCTCCAACATGGCAAACGATGAGCTATAGTCACCATGGTCAGGTTCATCCAGCATAATATCATCAAGATCATACTCGGGGCTGGAATCATCTTCAAAGGAAGCGGACGCCCGATGCAGACGCCTCTTTTCATGCTTATTGTGGTTCTGGTGCTTTTCATGGGGATGGTTGATGGTGGACTCGTCCAAGACGGACAGAATGCTAGTATCATGAATAGGGGAAGATTCCAAATGGATGCTATGCACAATGCTGGAGTCTAAGGTTCGATTTAGACTTCTAGTGTCCAGGCCAGGGGTATTCAGGCTGCGAGTATCCAGATTGCGGCTTGTATCACCAGTTTTCACACTAGTGAAACTGGAACTGGGGCTGCGGGGGCTTCTGCGTAGAAAGCTAAGGAATTTGGTTTTTGGTTTCTTGGCAAGGTCATTGTTGGACATTTTCCATTTAGATAGCGACAATGGGTCACAAGAATGGAGAAAGCAGGAATGCGAGTGATGTAGACTGCGGGGCTTAGCAATGGGACTTATATACGTGGAGACAAGCACGTGATGGAAGAGTTGGGCAATTTAAAGAAATAAAGTTTATTTTTCAAAAAACCAGGTAAATAAGACTTTGTAGCCACTTGTTGCTGGGCGATTTTTATACTTTGCGTGGAGTCCGCTGATCAGTGACAAAGGTTGCTCAGAAGTGAAGGATGGGCACGCTAATCTTACCAGAATCGCGCGTGCGCCGCCTGTTCCGATCCCACCCACTAGTGAATTCCAAAGGTCTAGCTGAACAAAAACCAAAACCACCAAAAATTAAAATCAAAAATTAAAATCAAAAATTAAAACCAAAATTCCACAACCAAAAATTTAAAACCACCAAAAAATTTAAAACCACTAAAAATTTAAAACCATTAAAAAAATTATATAAATTGATTGGTTCATTGTTAAGTACACATATACAAGATTTTTCTTTTTATAATTTATCGTTCCTGATTTATATGCTGATATTTTTGCTTTTTTGTCATGTCCCTTCATTTCCACAATTATTTGAAAACCGTCGAGAAAGTGTGAGAGTAGAGTGTGAGAGTAGAGTGTGTGTGAAAGTGAGTGTGTGTGAAAGTGAGGGTGTGTGAAAGTGAGGGTGTGTGAAAGTGAGGGTGTGTGAAAGTGAAGGAGTGTGAAGGTCAGCTACAGTGAGAGAATGAGGGAGTGAGTGAGTGAGTGAGGGAGTGAGGGAATAGAGGAGAGAGTGAGGGGAATGGAGGAGGGGAATAGAAGAGGAGGTGATGGAGAAGAAAAGGTGGTGAAGAGGAGAAGAGAAGGTGGTGAAGAGGAGAAGAGAAGGGAGGTGATGAGGTTATTGGACATTGTAGAGTAGAGTAGAGTAGAGTAGAGAAGGATAAGGTTCATGGTCTTCGTTAGTAGGTCTAGTCAGTATGATGTAGTCAGTATGATGTAGTCAGTATGATGTAGTCAGTATTGTAGAATAATGAACCTAGAAGTGACTGTACATGGAAAAGTATTCCTTAGTAACTAAGGAAAGTAAATGGAATGTAGTCTACATGAAATATACAGTGTGGAAAGGAGCACCCAGTACTTCCACTATTAGGTCTACTATTAGTAGAGTAGATTAGTAGTCAGTAGAATAATAGAGTCTAGAACAGTCAATGGAACAGTCAGTAGAACAGTCAGTAGAACAGTCAGTAGAACAGTCAGTAGAACAGTCAGTAGAACAGTCAGTAGAACAGTCAGTGGAACAGTATAGTAGTAGAACAGTATAGTATAGTATAGTATAGTATAGTATAGTATAGTATAGTATAGTAGAGTATAGAGTATAGAGTAGTGGTATAGTAGAATATAGAGTAGTGGTATAGTAGAGTATAGGAGAATATAGATTAGTGGTATAGTAGAGTATAGTATAGTAGTGGTAGAGTAGTGGTAGAGTAGAGGAGAGTAGAGGAGTCGAAAATGGGTAGAGTATTTATTTGTATTTATTAGTGGAATGAAGGTCTAGACTGGTGGTAGAGTGAGTAGAGGGAGTAGTGGAGTGGTAGTGTATGGAGTAGTGTATGGAGTAGTGTATGGAGTAGTGTATGGATACAAGTGTAGACTGTAGACTGTAGACTGTAGATTAGTCATTTGGGTAATCGTAGAATCGGTCTGGTGGAGAAGATAATAGTATCTCAGTGTAGACTATTATTCTAGTCTCAGTGTAGACTATTATTCTAGTCTCAGTGTAGACTAGTGCGAAAGTTAAGGCTTGACTAATCATGTACTAGAACCACCCAATTTAACTATACTCTACTAATATAACTAGTGTATTTTACTGACTTTTAGACTCTGACTTTAGACTCTGACTTTAGACTCTGACTTTAGACTCTAACTTTCAGACCATGACTCTTGAGTACCTTCTCCACCTCTGCTCTATACTGGAAACTACTCACTACTCACTACTATACTGTAAACTTCTGTCTCTGTAAACTTCTGTCTCTGTAAACTTCTCTCTCTGTAAACTTCTCTCTCTGTGGACTACTCTCTCTGTGGACTACTCTCTCTGTGGACTAGCATTTAGAGCTTGGTGTATGATTCAATGGTTTCCCATCTATTGAAGTCAGGAATCTGCTGACTTATAATTGGCCACAATGTCTGGGGGCCTGGGCACTCTACCTAGCACTTGCCATCATAGACATAATATTGATATTACTACTACACAACTATAGCTCAATGGATGATCTCCTATAATACAGTATTAAATAGAACGACACTGAAAGAGACAGTAAGGAGTGATATACTTCTGTCTAGTAGTCAATTTAGTCTGAAGCTACTTACTGATGATGATGCACTTCTAAGCCAGTCTATTCTCTAGTTTACTATTTCTGGTCTACTCTAGTTTACTATTTCTGGTCTACTCTAGTTTACTATTTCTAGTCTACTCTAGTTTACTAGTTTCTTGTCTACTTCACTCTCTAGTTTACTAGTTTCTGTTCTACTCTACTCTCGGATTTAAACTTGTATAACTTTCTCAATATTCCTTGTAGTCTTCTGAATACCTATATTACTGATGATTACTTGTAAATACAGCCTGGAGTACGCCAAGACCAATGCTAAACCTTCTTCTTCACCGACCACTCCAACCTTAAGATCAACGAGTGGTAACCCTTGCCGTTCAATTCGTCCAAAGCCATCTGCGCCATCTGCTCCGTGGCAAATGTCACGTAGGCAAAACCCTTGGACTCTCCTGTCTCTCTCTTGGTAATGAGAGCCACTCTCTGCAAAGGCCCATACTTGGCAAGCAATTCGTTCCTTAACATATCCTCATCCACAAAATAGTTCAACTGCGACACTCTCAATGTACACGAGTCGTCCCGGGACTCTCTGGTAGGAGCTCCAGCACGCATGTGTGCAGGCACGTACTTGGACGATTCTGTAGGTTCTGGAGTAGCAGACCCTCCAGCAGCCTCTGCTCCCAAAGTCTCCTTGAAAGGACACTTGGACGTGAAATGGTCTCCGCCACAGGTTCTACACTTGAGTCTATTGGTGCTGACCAAGTTGGCGGTTTCCTCAGCCTTTTCTTCCTCATCCTTCTTGTCCATTTCCTTCCACGATACAGCAAGCTTCAACTCCACCTTTTCTCCAAGCTGTGTGGTTCTCGTGTCGGGACCCGGGGGCGTATGCTTCTCCTTGCCGTATTTGGCCCATGTGCGGTGGATGGCGATGGAGGGGTGGACTCTTTCCTTAACCTTAACCTCTCTGATTCTCTGCGTGATCTTGACCTTCTTGCCATCAGCGTTGAGCCTATAGCTGACCACGGTTTTGGTTCCGTCTTTGTTCTCGGTGATCTCGGGGGTTGGGATGTCGTCTTCGGCATCGGCCCACGATTGAAACATGATGTGTGTGCTATGGAACTAGAGAATTGAGTGTGTGCGTGCTGGAAAAATTTGTGGTCCATGGCACCCGTACACCATCCGCTTCTCGTGATGCCTCCATGCAGTCCACATCCAATCCTCTACATCCACCCACTAGAAACCCACTAGAAACCCACCAGAAACCCACCATTCGAAATCTACTAGAAATCATGAATATCTTCAAGTATTGTATATAGTTTATTCTTTACAATTCCAGAACTTTTTTTATAACTTTTAGTACTTTGGTGCTATGTGCAGTACGTTATAGTCAAAGAAGTCTATTAAAACCTATCAAAATCTATCAAAATCTATTGGAATCTATGTACTCTAGTACAGTATTAATCACTATTAGTAATATTAGTCATGGCTACTATATTCAGGAAGTAGTGTGGATTTATGGTTATGAGCACTGTGTATAGTTGATGGTTATGAGCACTGAGTACAGTAAATGGTTGCGAGCACCGAGTACAGTACTGATGGTCATGTTATTTTCTTTATATGGTTCTATAGTTATATTACTATTAGATCACCTGATATACTATAATACTAATACCAATACTCTTGATATCTGGGTGGTACACTACCTGGAAGATTAAGATGGGCCTGTGCATGGAACGTGTAATGTATGGATGTTCCGTAGACATTCTATACATACTAGTCGCTAGTCCTAGCTCTAGTTGTAGTTCGAAATCTAGCTGTAGTTCTAGAGCTACACCTGTATAGTGTAGTCCAAGGTCAGTCTCCAGTCTCTAAGATTGTCTGATTGTCATTTGCCCCACCACTTTAGTAATTTCTCTAGATCCCCGGTTCTTCTTTAAATAAGACTTCTTTGTTTTTTAGTCTCTTATACCGTGTTCTTGTACCATGCTCTCGTGCCTCCACCATCTCCACTAAGATCACTTCTTGAAGTAAGACCATATCTTAAAGACACTAAGACTATCTCTTGACCACCTTTTCGGCTTTCCTGAACAAATGTAAATGCCTTGGATTGGACTGGAATGTCTCTCTGAATCAATGACATGAAGATGAATCGTCTTTTCGACTCATTCACTCATGGCTGATATTAACCATTTATTCAATGCTAAAGCTTAACCACTTCCACTTCCACTTCCACTTCCACTTCCACATTCATCCTCACATAGTCAATAGTTCCCATTTTGTCTCAATATTGTCTTCTTCGAGACAACTGTACTTTGAGTTGTCCATCACCTTATGATTATGCTCATTGTATACTTGTAGCATTTGCTCTGAAAAGTTGAATAGCCACTGTATTTGTTGAATAGACCGGTATCTGTCGAGTAGACCACTATTTGCATACCATGTGTCTTAATTCTGATTATTATCTTCTGTCTTTCTCTTTCTCTTTCTCTTTCTCTTTCTCTTTCTCTTTCTCTTTCTCTTTCTCTTTCTCTTTCTCTTTCTCTTTAATCTTTTGTTTCTTCTGTCTTCTCCTGTCTTATTTCTTCATTATCTTTTGTTTCTTCTGTCTTCTCTCTCTACTATAATCTCTGCCAACTCAGGTCTCCTGTATATATCCTCATGGAGACCCCAGTTCCCATGTAAATAGTCCACTGGGCAATTCTGAGCACGGAGATGCTCAACAAACCGCAATGATTGTCTTTCACTAAGCAACTCATCCTGGTGGGAATATACCACGACCATTTGGTCGGGAACCACATCAAACCCATACTTTTCGTTCCAGCTGAGCTGACTGAACTTCGAGTAATCCCCACAAAAGGCCATATCCACGAATTCTTGGTACACATCTCCATATTCCTGTACCAAGTCGACCATATCGTAAATTCCATCCACAAAATAGAAAGTACCAAATTGAGGAAAAAACCCCTCCGTTCCCGCCCCGTTTGTCATTTTCTTCCAGTTAAGCAATTGCATCATCAACGTACCTCCTACCGAGTGTCCCACAATCAGTAAGTGGCCACACCCATGCCGGACCATATACAGGATACACGCCACCACATCCAAAAGATGGGCCGGGTGACTGACTTCCGGAGAAAGCCTATAATTCATTGATACCATATTGGTGTGGTGCATATGGTGGTCATGTTGGAGCCTGTGTATTAGTTGGTCAAAGTCATGGTACGTATTATTGGGGTCACGCCATGCTCCGCCGTGGATAAAGAGAATTGTATTTTTGTTGCTGGCAGAAAATTGTTCCACACTTGCCTCCTGGAGTTTGTGTGCTCCGTACTTGAAGTATCCAGTGTCCATGGCTCCCTCCACTGCTGTACTGCTCCCTTTCTACTTCGCGCATTCCGCACTCAATTGACAAGATTGATACACTCAGACAATTGACACTGGATAGAATAACTGGACAGTTGATAGATTAGATAGATGAGATAGAAGAGATAGATTAGACAGAAGAGATAGATTAGACAGATTAGATAGATTAGACAGATTAGATAGTAGTCAGACCTAGATCAATACGGGGGTACTATTAGAGGGTTCGATTTGTGGGTAATTAACTTGTATGTATGAGGTAGCCAGCTACTCTCCGATGCTGTTCTAGTGTGACGTCATTCTATTCATGAGCCATAGTGGATCGACTGATGATCCGGATCCTGGATCCACTGTCTTATACTCATATTTGTATATCCACTGTTTATATCTCGTATCTGTATATCCATTTTTATATCCCACTGTTATCTTAATAATGTCCATGTCATTCGTGAATTCATTTCTCATGTATCAGTTCTCGTGTATCAGTTCTCGTGATAATTGATCCACGATGTCTGGCAGTCTCCTCGCCTCGCTGTTATGCCA
Organism: Metschnikowia sp. 04-226.1; assembly: GCA_002370245.1. NCBI lineage: Eukaryota > Fungi > Ascomycota > Pichiomycetes > Serinales > Metschnikowiaceae > Metschnikowia > Metschnikowia sp. 04-226.1. Next base: position 60,640 of record NLAD01000831.1, read on the forward strand.
GGACCCACCTATTTTATTTCAAACTAATACATCTTTTTATTGGACACATATCTTAATTGGCCTGGTTGGCATTCTTCCCTTGGAAATGTCCTCAAGCTTAGTACCGGGTGGGAGATCTGTCACGCACATATGAGTCTCTTTCGTAGCCTCCACGGCTCTCACGGTCGTATCCGCCTCTGCCGCCTCTGAAGCCTCCGCGGCCTCCTCTGAAGCCATCATCTCTGAATCCTCCACGGCCACCACGGCCTCCTCTGAAGCCACCACGTCCGCCTCTGAAGTCGTCTCTGAATCCTCCTCTTCCGCCTCTGAATCCACCTCTGCCTCCTCTAAAGCCATCGTCTCTGAAGCCTCCACGGCCACCTCTGAATCCGCCTCTGAAGCCTCCACGGCCTCTACCAGCTGGAGGAACAAATGGAGATGTGTCTTCTTCTGCAGCTAAGATGGCATCCTGGTACTCAGCCTGGTTCAACAAAGCAATGGACTTCTCGAGCTCCTCAGCTGACCCAAACTCAAGGTTTCCAACGGTCTCTCCAGACTCGTCATCACGCCACACCTTGGCAAACGTAGGCGAGAACGTGGTCTTGTCTCTGACAAAGTCCTTGAAGTCTTGCCATGCAGTGTTCTCCGGGATGTTGGTGACCTTGACCCGGTACTTTCCACGCGTGTCTTCCTTCTTCTCCCGTGCAAACTCAATCTGCAAAGCTGCTCCATTGAGATCGGTGTTGGACAACTCGTCCGATGCACGTGTGGCATCTGCAGCCGTCTCGTATGTAATGAAGGCGTACCCGCGCATCATCTGCACATCAACAAGGGGGCCAATGCCACCAAAAAGCTCCTCCACGGACTCACGGCTGGTTTCAAAACTAATTGGTCTGACAAAAAGTTTACTTCCGGCAACGGGCTCCTGAGGCTGTTGATCAGCAACTGGGGATTGAGGCTCAGCAATTGGGGATTGCGGCTCGGCGATGGGGGTTTCTGTGTCGGACATTGGAGAAATAGTGGTTGGGGATGAGGAAAACGGGTGGATGAGAAAACATTGAGAAGTGGCGGCTTTTTGGCGGTGCGCGCACGTCTCTTCGCACCCACCCTGGTAGTACTCAATGGTACGGCCAACTGAAATTCCATTCCAATGGAGCCATGTGGGCTTTAAAAAATAATAATTAAAGGACATTTGGCATATGAGCTATCTAGGTGTTTGCATGATTGCGTTTTCTTACCTTATAGGTTTCTTGGTCTACATTGTGGAGATCGTAAATCTGAGAATTGGATCTGAAAATTGAAAAAATTGAGTGGTACGGGAATCGAACCCATGTCTAATGCTTGGAAGGCATTAATGCTAGCCACTACACCAACCACCCATTTCTGAAAAAATCGTTGATGCAGTTAAACAGGACCAATATGACAACTTTTCATTTAACACGTGATCTGAGTCCGCCTATAAAGCTGTGAAACCGAGGATTTGGAATCGCACTTACTTCACCTTGTTTTAGCTCAAACACACTCAAAAAGAAATAGCTCCAAAGCCGGCTGTCTTTGCAGGTCTAATCAATATGACTATCCCGGACAACCCCTAAAAATCATCGCAGGGCTTCTCTGACATTTACCTCGAAAGGGCAATCATTCGTCTCGTATGTTTCCGCCAGAGATCCCAATCGCTATGGTAGTAACTCGGCAAGTTTGACGCCCTTTTGCTTGATCTTCCCCGTGCTTCTTTTCCCTGATTGCAACCCAAGCTCGAATACTGATTGGTTCATTGATGGTGCCATGAATCGAGGTCCTCCCTTGGCGACCCAAACAACTACGGTGATACCGATATCGTTGACTTCCCTTGCTTCAAGGAGGAAACCGAGGCGTTGAACCGGGGAGGAGCCGCGGGTCAAATGTGTTTCTTCTGCAAGAAATTTTGTACGGGGGCGAGTCCTTTATATGGATTGAAGCAGGTCCCTCGTGTGGCCTCAAGTCATTCACCAGGACATCAAGTCATTCACAGGGATATCATGGAATATATTACATTCCTTGAAGGAGAGTTTCTTATGATCGACTTATAAGTCTACGATACATTAATCCTTGGACCAAATAACTCCTGTGTGAAGCTACTGTCGAACATCTCCAGGTTCTTTAATATGAAGGGCTAAAAAATCACCGAAGAAACTTTATGGAATAAACATATCAGTCGTGGACAATTCAATTGCAGACTCCAACTTTTTCCACCGTTCCTAGTTCAACAAACGAGTGAAGCTAGACGGCTACCACCTGCGTTCTCCGGAAAGCCAGAAGCTCTCAGTGAAGTATGAATTCCAGAAATATAACGTATTGGGCGTCTAGGCGTGCTCATTTGTACAAAGACTGGTTTGGGGTAAGACTAAAACTGCTTTACTAGCTAAATCTCCCCAGCTAAAGTGATTGTCCAAAAACATCAAGAGCTTATCACAGCCCACGCAAAGCTCAAGGAACGTGTTAAGAGCTACTAGTCTGCCGCTCGCCGATTTATGACAAATTCTGAAACTTGTACATTTGCAGGATCAGTTATAATGTACTTATACTACAGACATTTACTAGAAATTCGTCTTTCAGTTTTTGTTTCTTTTAGACTTGAGGGTTATTTCAAGCTTTGGCTTGATGAAGTAAAGAAATATGTCTTGAAGAATTTCGTGGCATGTCTATCAGGAGTGGGTTTCGTTGCACATAAGTACACGGTCAGTGCCTTGGGCAAGTAAACAGTACATGCAAGTGAAGCAATTAACACTTGGTGCATACTTATATGAGCCCATTTCTAATTTCACGTTGGAATGTACCTATGACGGTCTAGGATAACCCTCCATCTCGTTTCCTTGCCAATCAAGCTCATATTACATAGAGCCTTGTGACTGTCACATGCAGGACATTGCCTCAGTATGAAGTCCCTAGTGAAGGCATATAGAAATTGGTTATCAGAGACTAGTTAGTTAGTCTTTTGAATTGTTTAGGAAGAAATGTCATGACTTTGGAAAGTGTTGGAATTAGGTTCACATTAGCTATGCTGTATTAATCCATAGAAATTTTAACTGCATAAAATCCGATATGGTGTAATGGCTAGCACAGTTCGCTCTCACCGAGCAGATCGGGGTTCGATTCCCCGTATCGGAGTTCTTTTTTTCTTTTTGACCGCGAATTTCACACCTTAGAGTCCATAAATAAACATCTGCCTGTATCAAAATGTATTTAAATTCAAGGGCCTATAAATCATCTTCAATAAAGATAATAGCTAAGAATAAATTTTACAAACAACTCAAAAAACCCAAGATTTTTTAACTCCATAAAATCCGATATGGTGTAATGGCTAGCACGGTTCGCTCTCACCGAGCAGATCGGGGTTCGATTCCCCGTATCGGAGTTTCTTTTTTCCAAATTCAGATCTCCAATGAATACTGCTTTGTAATGTAATGAAATACTTATTGATTTATGATATTTTTATAAATGCATATTTTAGGAAGCCAGCGGACAATCTACCCCATTTTTTAGTCCCGCAAGTTCATATTCTTGAGAATATCGCTTGCAGTTACAATCCTCACATCCTTAGGAGCAGCAGGTTCCGCCTGGGCCACTTCCTTGCTCTCAGAAATGCCTGCACTCAGCTTCTCGGGAAGCCCATCGTCAAGATCGATATCTTCATCATCGACCTCCGAAGCCCGGTGCACTCCATCATCACCATCTGCATCATCGAACACCTCATCTTCGTCCTTAGTCAAATCATAATCTAGGTCCTCATCTTCCTCTTCCTCTTCGTCCTCTTCATCTTCGCTGTCGTAGTCGTCATCGGTATAATCATCATCTTCGTCATCCTCGTCGTCATCATCTTCGTCATCATCAAAATCATCATTGGCCAAACCACTGCGTTGCTTGTAGGTGTCCTTATTTTGGGCCCTTTCCTGCTGGCCAGCTTGAGGAGGCGTCTTCATGGCCTTGGGCTCGATATCTCCACGCATGAAGTTCTTAAGCGGAGACGTGAACGACGCTGAGATGGGCCGTTCCTTTTTGGACGGTGTGCCGTCTTCCTTTAGAGATAACAGGTGGGTGGAAACAGGCCCTAGCAATGGGGACTTGGAGGGGCTGGGTGCACTTTTCTGGGACGCCGCGTCGTCTTCCTCCTCTAGGTCCGAGAGCTCACTGAAGTTGGTCAAAGGATCTCTCCAGAAGTTGAGGTCCGTGAATTTATCGTCCTGCCTGAAGAGAAGATCTTCTGAGTTGAGGCTTCGGGGCAGGCCAGGGGACCTTGGCGAGTCCGGGGATGCCGCCTGGTCCTTCCAGTTCTCGTCCTTGTTGTGCATGTACTGATTGAGCTGGTTCTCGTTCCAGCCATGGTTGACCTTGCTGATGAAGTTCAAGGGGGGAAAGAACTGATCCACTAACTCCCCGATGTCGAGGTACGACGACCGGTAGCCTGCCAATTCAAGCAACTCCATATGCACTTCTCCGTTGGGGTTGATGGTGAAGATGCGGTGCGATGGGATCTTGACACTGCGGTAGCTGATAGCATCGGTGATTCTGTTTCCGAACCCAGCATAAAAGGGTGTTCTGTCGTCTTCACTGTCTTCTTCGGCAAAGTCGTCATGTTTTGCAAAAAAGAGGCTTTTGATGTCGCGGAGACATGCCATTTTGAACACCTCAGGTTTCTTCAAGATAATTTCTCTTCTGAGCGCCGCCATGGTTCTGTCAGGACTCAAGATCACCGGGCCTTTGGGTAACTTGACCCCGTCCTGCACTATGCTGTCGAGGTACTGTCGGGTGACATCGGCCTGGCCCACCGATCTTGCCGTCAAGTACATGATATTGTAGCCGTTGCTGGTGATATCCTGGAAGAGGTTTGCCACGCCGGGATGCGTCCAGTCCTTGCCAAGCATATTGAACACATGGCCCAACGCATCCGACTTGGTGATGGTTCCATCTATATCGGAGATCACAATGGGAGTGTGGGCTTTCCAGAGGTAGAGCTGGGACTCTATCTGCGAGTTTCCCTGCGACAGGCGAAACTTAAGGTCGTTACGCCCGTACTGGAGCTTCATATTGGACAATTGCTCGGACGTCAATCTCAAGGTCTTAAAGTACACCTTATTTTCGTCACTGGATGCAGACTCGGGCTCGGGAGATTTGAGAACAGTGGTTTCTGCGGGAAATGTAAGGCCCTGTTCGCTAAGGTCATCCAAAGACGGCCCAAGGTCATTATCATCGTAGACAATGCGGACATTCCCATTTTCGTCTTTCCTCAAAACACTCTGGAACAAGGCCAACTCCTCATTGTTTTCATGACCACCATGAGACGTAAGGAGCCCTTTTCCCTTGGCCAAACTATTGAGTTCCTTCAAAAACGTCGAGTGCATTGCCTCGTCCGATACTTCAATGTTCTTTTGAGAGTTGGGCTTGTAGCCATCCATATCTAGGATGATATCGCCATTATCGTCAATCTTGGAGGGGATATTGAGCTGCTGGGAGATCTTCTTGACCTTTTCAAAAGCCAACTTCAGTGGACTGGAGCCCTCGGTCCTCAAAGTGGTTTTGCAAGGAGATGCATTGGTCAACGCCGAGTGAGCATCGATATCGTCGTTCAAATCAAGCAACTCCGGCTCATTTGAAGAAGTAGCGGGTTCATCCGATTCAGCCAGGCCAGGAGAAGCCACGGGCGAAATCTCGGGTGAACTCTCGGCACTAATCACCGGCGACGTCACCAAACTCTGCGAGAGGTCCTTAGATGAGGTTTCAAACACAAAAAATGCCTCGCCACCATCACCCAACTTCATTGGGATATCTGTCTTAATCCCATTGACATACAAATCAATTTTCTTTTGCAGTGGCTTGAAGATTTGGAACTTACCAAAACGCACGTGCCAGGGAGAACAGTGGAGCGAACCGTCCGCATGTTCTATAACAATAATATCAATGGCACCAGAGAGTGTTGCAGGATTAAGCGAATTCCATTGGTTGTACACGTAATCGCCGACTTTGCCGACGTATTGCATTGGGCCTGGGAGGAGATGGGGGTATATAGTCTGGGGCTGACCAATTGCTCTGGACTCTAGTGCGCTAAGTAGTGCATGTAACCCTCACTCCATTGATTCACCTATTAATCCATCGTCCTATTTTTTTTAAAAAAAAAACCTGTTTCTTGTATACTGTTTCTTGTCTGTTTTTTGTCTATTATTGGTTATTACTGGAGATTCTATTATTGGCAGATTAGTATTATGAGTTTTTCTTTTTTCTTTTTTCTTTTTTCCTTTTTTCTTTTTTTTTTTTAATACTTCTGGTTGGTTGTACCTTAGTTCCTTACTGTAGTTGGTGCGAATGGAGTGTTTCTATAAATTGTGAGAAAAAGCGAGGAATGGGGGAAAAGAAGAGTGAACCAAAAAAATATTCATTGTAAAAAAAACAAGAGGAATTTCTTGGATTAAATAGAAAAGAGCTGCGTTTATATGCAGGTCGCCCCTTTCCCGATTCCAAGGGTAATAGACGTGGTGGGAGAAAGATAGGTAACTGTCTACTCCACTCTCAAATGTTTATGCACTATTAATGTCTATAGCTGTCATTTTCTGTTGTTTTCTCTTTCCGTCTTGGTCAAATCCCTAATCCTTTTCTTCTTCTTCTTGGTTGTCGTTGCCATCGAATCCACTCTCCCTCCAAGTTCTCCCCCACCAAGTTCTCCCCTTCCAAGTTCTCCTGGTCAATGCTCTTGGCTGCGTCCAAATTCATGAAATTTGTTATGAAATTCTTGGTCATGGAATTCAGGGGAATATTTGATTGATTGGATAATTTTGAAATTAATTGATTCTTGGAAATTCTTGGTACTTGGAATCAAAGGAAATTATCATCACTTGGGGAGCATAGCTGGCTCAGATTCCGCACTGTGCTGAAATGAGCTGAAATGAGGTGAGTATGGGGATCAGAACAACGTACCTTTTTGATCCGAATATTGTCAGACTCTTAATATGAGTAATAGTAATAGTAATAGTAATCTCTGATATTGTGGGGCGTTGGTGCGTGTTGCACTTTAGCGAACCATCTGGATCGCGCACTGCATACTCTTTGTTCATGACCGTCTGACTGACCAGAACCCCACATTTATGAAATCTCTGGAGGTCCCAATTTTTTGAAAACGTCTTTCCTTTGGGAGGATGGTCAAATTTATAGTGCATCATAGTGTCATTCCACTGCTACACCATGCAGACCATGCAGACCAGTCGCATGGAAACCATCAAAGCGTCCAGACCCTGAGAAGTCCAGACCCTGAGAAGTCCAGACCCTGAGTTCAGACGACACCTGATAGTGTATTCATAGTGGGACCAAATTAGTCATGAGTTGAGGAGTTGCTGTCGAACCCATGAAGGAATCAGAACCACCAGAGAAGTGGAAGGAATTAGAAACACCAGAGAAGTGGAATGAATTAAGAAGTCGGTACAACACAATTGGTTTGAACCTTGAGGATTCATCCACAAGCCAACAGAATATGCTGGAGAAGTTGAGTTTTGAAAGACTTACATCCCTCGAAAGCATAAAGAGCGTCTTGATGTGTTTGCAGAAGAAGGATTGCAAGAAAAGCGGGATCAATCAGAAGACAGAACAACTGGGGGAAATCTTATGTTTGCAGCAAATATAGTGAGACCGGTTCTTGCTTATCAGGCACTGGATTTGGCAAGGCATTCAGAGGAGTCCAAAGCGAAACATAAGAGGCACCCCACATGACTGTGAGGCACTTATTATAGATTTCCGTCGTTTTCTGCTCCAGAGACATTTCCACCCCCACTGCTCATGGTTATGGTATTAATGCCTCTGTTGAACAGGTGTGATGTGTAACATCTCGCATGTGTCTATATGCAGTTTCGAGATGAAACAATAAGAGTGCTCCATGGAATCGATCCAAGGAGTTATCGGTCCAAGGAGGTATCGGTCCGAGGAGGTTTCCGTATGCATTGTCAAGTTAAAACGGATGCTGCGCGGAATTGGTTGCCACGCGGAATCGGTCCAAAGAAGGTTTGAAGAATGGACGACAAAGAAAGTATGTTATGAGATCTGTCTTTGGAGATTTTAAGGAGTAACCACGTTATGGTCCAGATAGGGAAAATATATATAAGGAGGTATTCATTGGAGGGAATGGCCTCCTTTTATAGTTTGAAGAGTGCGAATCCTGACACAAACGCACAGCGTTAAGGGGCTTGCAGATGGCTGCGAAAACGTACCCTCACTAATATATAAAGGCCAAGATCAGCTTAGTGAACGGGAAAACAGTGATTTTCTAGTATCAGTTGAGCACAACAATACAAAGAACTAAGATGAATACTTTATCTCTTGAATTACAAACTTTAATGGAAGAACATTACACCCTGGTGCCAGTCTATCAAAAGATTGTGAGCAACGCCCAACAGGAAGAAGGGAATTGACAATGTATCCTGACGTTTTTGGTCTAGCACTATTATCTACTGTCAGCATGGTGAATCTAACCACTAGATACTACAACAAGTGGGAAGGTATGTTTTATATCATAAGAGCTGTACATCAGGTCATGAACATAAGTTATCAACAAGATGGAAAGTGAATACCTCGACACGTGAATATTTTGGTGGCTGCTCCTGTTTCCCAGATGACTCCCTTAATAGTGATTATGGACATCTAAATCGATTAAGAGCTGATTGTTGCCCAGCTCAATTGGATCTGTGTATAAACACAGATAATCCTGTGTACCCCTAAGTACTTCAGTTCTGTTGAAACCAAAATTAACACTTTTGGAGGTTGGGCTATGTGCAGGACAACATGGCTAAGACTTTCAGAAGCATTATTTAAAGCAGACAATGCAACCATAAGCTAACTTCACGATGGGTCCACAGCCTAGTGGCCATAAAGACACACCCCAAGAGCAAAGAACTTCCAAACCGGGTGAAGTCAGAGGAAACTCTGGTGGAAGATTATAGGGAGTCTAGAAATAGAGAATATGGTGGATGGAAATGGAATCGACTGATGATTAAATATTACGTTGTGACAATCTGTGCCTAGTGTTCTGGAGGTTGGTTTTACTGAAAGTGCAGGCTGAGTTCTGTGAATGACTTAATTGAGAAATAACATTCCACGGTTTAACCTGAATTAAAGGTGATTTGAATCACAATTGAAATGTGGCTGTTTTTCTGTCAATAGGATTTCTCTCAATAGGAAACTATGCTGGCCAAGAGAAGATGATAAACAAACACTCTGAATTCCTGAATCTTGGAGTCTAGTGATTCTTACCTACCAAAAATCGTCTAGATTCTCAATCATCTATACCTACTATCTGTTAATGAATTCATTATCCAGGTATAAACGTGGATTATGTTCATATTGGATATAGGGGTGTACGGGTTTCTCACATTTTGCAGCCGTACATCGCCTTGTTAATTCTAAAAAAAAGTTTAATTCTACGAAGGAAGAATTCTTTTGAATGTGATATAGGATTTGCTCTATCCAGCAATGGAAATATCGCTATCATTGTACACTGACCACAATACACGGTTACCACATTAAGATATTATGAGCATTTTACTTGGAAGAAACACCCGTACATCCCGAAGTATAGGTTACGTAAGCATGGTAATGAATTCAAATGTAAACACTTTTTTAGATCAGCATGTAAATGAGAGATTCTCATTTATGATTAGGATCATTTGTTGGTGATAAATTATGGGTAAAGAAGATCCGGGGTATGACCCTCGGAAAGGTCACGTGACCGGGCCTGGCCTCTTTGTAGCTCTACATACAAACCATAAAATGACTCCTCCATAATATATACTTCTGACGAAATTAAGGTGATGGCAGAACTGCAAACAGTTTTGAAAAATATTTTCTTGTGGGGAGGACTATGCAGTCCCTACAGCAGCCAATGCTTGAATAAGACAAGCAGATAAATGCCATTGTATTGTATCAGCTTCCATGCCGTTCCGCTGTATTCTCCAGGGTTTCATTCCAACCATCCAATCATTTCATTTTATCAATTTTTTTTTTTTTTTTTTTTTTAAAGGGGAGTCCTAATTCCTCCAGTCGAATCTATCACTTCTCTCAAGTCTTGGGCTGAAGTCATGATGGTAAAAAACAGGAGAATGAAGCCCGGATCAATGACTCATTAAAGTCATTTTGTTAAATTCTCCTCATCACTAGTAACCAATTCACAACTTCATATCCATGGAATACCCAGAGAATACGACTCATGGTTGGTGTGGAGGAATGGGCCTGGGGTTATGTGCAAGAACAGGAGTTCAGGAACAGGAAAATGAGTCCAGGTTCTCCAGTTTTTGGAACATAAAAAACCAATTTTACTCTAAGTTATATTAGAGGTTGTAAATTGAATGTCTGGACTCCACCAATTATACTCTGCATTTCCCAAAAGGGTTTGAGTAAATGTATTCATGCAACAGGGCTTAAGTGCGAAGTTGGATCTTGAGTAAACTTCACCAAGGTTTCATGGGCTCCATTCCGCCGAACCCGAACCTGATTGTTCGGCTATCATTCCTGTCACATGAGAAACCCCTCCTTCCAATTCTACCGTCACGTGATCTACCCCCTTCCATTCATAACTAAAAGACTATTCTAGCCTTTACTAAATAGTCTTTTAGTACTAAGACTAGTAGTTAGTCAAAGCTTAATCGTAATCACATTATCCACCATGACGATATTGACCATGAAACACATATATTATGTGAACCTCTCCAATAGAATGAAGTATAGTGAAGTTGTCGGGGGCGGAATGGACTTTGGGGGGGGGTTCAGAGGCAATTGTCAATGGAGCTAGGTACAGTACCATCTAAAAGTAGTCCATTTTATTAACTAGACTTCAATAATCCCGAACGTGGCCTTTAAATAGTATAAGGAATGGCGGTTTTTCTTGGCAGTCAAATATAATAGGCAGTGGTTCCTGTTTAGTGGTACCAGATTAACATGAGATTACGCGGCTTTTATATATTCTCAGTTTTCGCGGCTACTGTATACGCATACTCCAATGATACAGTCAACTTCTTTGCGAAGGTCAATGATAATCTAACACCACTCTCCAGTACCCCCTTTTTTTTGAATGGCCAGCGTGTACACATTTTGGTCTATGAAGACCCGCCGAATCCTCCTACCAGCTTCACATTGAGAGGGAAGTTCATTTCCACAAATGAGACATCCACCCCGGGGTTGTTGGCGCTTTACCGAGAATCCATGACGTTTGCTTCTTTTATTGAGCCAACTAGCTGGGATTTTGATAAGCATGGCAAGGTTTTAAATGCTCCGCTTTACTCCTGTGACCTTTTCAATAACTCAAGGTGGTACATTCAGCACGGGAAGAGCTTCGAGGAGGAAGATACGTGCTTTGGCGTGGAAATTCTCCTCTTACGTCCTGACAAAACTATACCATTGAATATATCTGTGCTTGGAAACGATACAAATGGGAATAATACTGATTCAGGGAATAAGTTCCGTTCTCTTACTCTCAAGAATCCACATGTCTTTGTTGCCAAAATGGGTAACAATTATGTCTTGCTTTCCGACTCGTCTTACATATCGAACGACAAAAAATTGAGATTCTTGTCCTATTCAATTTTGCCGGACTATTCGGATGATCATGTTGAGTTTACTTTAAGAGACAACTACGCTGTTTCCAAAGATCAACTGACTACGCAACATGTAAGTTTAAGCCATGGCGTTATTCTTTTCGGTGACTTTTCTCCGACGAAGTTATATTTTGATGAGAAAATGAAACTTCTAAATGCTAATTATCAATCGTGTGAAATGCAAATCCCAGGGAAGCGTGGGATTTTTGATGGAACTGGTCACTTTCTCCGGAAGAATTGTATCGACGTGGAAATTTACTTCTTGCCTGTGGACGAAGCAATTCAACTTACCATGAATAATTACAAGGAAGAGAATTATCGCTATATCGTTGAAGATGAGAAGACAATCGGAACTGAGAAGAATGTCGATAGGAATGAGCAAGATGAATTTGAAAAGAATGTCGATAGGAATGAGGCAGATGGTACTGGGGATGAATCCCTAACTCCTTCTGTCAACACTCCACATGGCTCTGTTTCAAACATTGATTCGTCTGAGACATTCTCTGACCATTCGGTGGCTTTCGTTGCAGTATTCAATGGCACTGTGAAACCTCTTTGCAGTTTTTTTAATGATCCAAAAGGTTTGGAATTGAGTTTCTTGTCTTATGGAAATCCGAAGAAAGACCCAGTGGAGTTCTTTATACAAGATAACTACGCTAGCGCTAAAGCCACATTCACCCCCAAAGAAGTGGGGTTTTTGCATGACTTGTTTGCCTTTGGTCCTGGAGTCTATCCAACTAAGTTGGAATTTGACAGTAAGAAGAGACTTTTAAATGGTCCCTTTTACTCCTGCTTTATTTCCTATGCCAATGAGTATTTGATTTTCGAAGGAAGCTCGCTTTGTCCTGAGGTGGACATTTATCTCTGGCCTTATGACAGAGCAATGGAAATTGCGAAGAAGGATTTAGTGCATATGGGAAAAGACGTTTATGAGTCCGGTCACAAATCTTTGTCTGAAAATGAACCTAAGGCAGAAAGACAGGTTCAACAAGATCCTGGAGACGGTTTGTCTGATCTTGGTACGTCTGCACATCACAATGAACATGATTACGACAATAGGGAAGCTTCTAATCACGACTCAATTGTTGACCGAAAAGAAAACCTACTTCTCGCAGATAAGACCGGTCCTGAAGATGCTTATCCCAAGGTAGAGTTTATTTTCAGGATGTATTGGTAAGCCCGACTTGAATTCTGAAGTCGACAACTCAGATAGCGATGCCACAATACCCCTGGCGGAGACGACTTAACAGAGAATGAGAGCGGGCCCAAAGTAGTAATTAGTAATCCTATTGCTACTTTGAAAACCAAGTGTTTAAGACACATCAACATGCATTGATCGGTCTTCTAACAGTCTTCTAACAATCTCCTTGAGCAGTCATATAGTCTAGTTAGTATTAGCATCATGTATAGTCCAGTCAGATAATGTATAGTGTAGTGTAATAGTCGTTAGTATAGTATAGTCCCTGGTATAGTCTAGCTAGCGTAGTGTAGTGTCCATTTTAGTACAAACTTGTTAGTGTCTCGTTAGTATAGTAAAATGTAATATAGTCTAGTAACTATGTCTAGTTAGTTAGTCTCATTGGTGGCAAGAGATAAGAGGTTATACTCAAGGAAGGGTCGGTAAGAAATCCATTGTACTGATAGGAACAAGGATCTATATCCAGGACTTCAAAAACTACCACGATAAAAATCAATATTCAAGACCAGATCTTTCCAGAGGGAGTTATTTCCTCATTAGTATCAAATAGGGAGTGCGCCCACTAGCGCCCACTAGCGCCCACTAATCGCACTGCTTATCTGCGCAGGACCAAATACACCATAGTACATGAGATCCACCATAGTCACCAAATACCCCAGTACCTCACCTCCAATTCCACCAATCTTACTCCATTCAGCTTAAGTCCGAGATAATATCCACCAATAGATAAGTTTCATTGTTTGACTTAATCGGATTCGGGAAGACTGCAGCCAGGAGTACTCAGTGGCAAGACCCCCCCACTATACTCATACTGGGTACTCATACTGGATACTGGATACTCATACTGGATACTGGATACTGGATCCTAGATCCTCATAATAGAAAGTCATTCTAAATTGTCCAATCACGTGGTTTCCAGATAAAGCATGATGACTAGGATTGACACATAATGATCCAGATAACAGCAAGGGTCCAGATAAAACATACCCAAAGGGGAAAAGAAGACGATAAGCGGCTAGCATACACCCGTGCCTCGCGCCTGCACCCAATGCGCGTGCGCTCGCACTTTTTTCCCTACTATGTCTTCTTATCACCTAGTTATCACCGCCAAAGTCACCCAGGAAATTCACCACCCAATTAAATGAAAGCTTATCAAATGACGGCATGAGACAAGGTTGCAGTTTGTGGATGCAGAGATACAGACGCAGGGATGTTGTGTGCAGGTGATAGCCATGGACACTTGACCCAAGATCCTTAGACAAAGTTGGACAATGGACAGTTATTGGACAGTAATTGGACAGTAATTGGACAGTAATTGGACAAGTTTGTACAAGTTTGGACAGTGCAGTGGGTGGGTAGAGTTATAAGGAATGGTGCGGCAGTCATTAATGGCATGTGATTTTGGCCGGTGCTCACGGCGCGCGCCCATCTTGATTTAGGCGTCAAACGTGCATGCCGGACCGCGACTTTTTCACTATATAAAGATGTCAGATCTACCTCATTTCTGCTCTCTTTTTTACAGCCACTAACCCTTGCTACATAATAGGCCTACTATTCTAGACTAGAAAAGACCAGACTAGACTCACTAGATTGCTTATCATGGATATTAACCAGACAAAAAGCAAGGAGGCCTTGGGCCTCTCGGTCTATACTACTGACAAGGAGAAGGCGTTGGACGTGCCCAGCTCCGTGGAGGAGGGTGAACTTAAGAGAACGTTTTCCGTGTGGTCAGTGCTTGGTATTGGCTTTGGATTGACCAATTCGTGGTTTGGCATTTCCGCCTCGCTTGTCACTGGTATCCAATCCGGAGGTCCCATGTTGATTGTCTATGGTATTATGATTATCGCCTTCATTTCCTATGGTATCGGAATCACGCTTTCCGAGCTCTCTTCCGCTATTCCTTCCGCTGGAGGTCAGTACGTGTGGACTCGTGTTTTGTCTCCACGCAAATACCTGAGTTTTTTGTCGTACCTCTGTGGCTCGTTGGCTTGGGCTGGTTCCTTGTTCACTAGTGCTTCCATGGCCTTGAGTATTGCTTCTACCGTCATGGGTTTCTACCGCTTGATGCACCCTGATCACGAGACAAAACCATGGCAGTTGTTTGTGGTATACCAGATCGTCAACGCTTCTCTTGTGGTGTTCAACTGTTATGGTAAGTACCTCCCTATCATTGCTAACGGAGCCTTATACACGTCGTTGTTTTCGTACGTGGTGATCACGTTGACGGTGTTGATTGTAGCCAGAGGAAACTACAACACCGCCGAGTTTGTGTTCACGGAGTTCCAGAACAATACGGGCTGGAAGAGTGCTGGAATCGCTTTCATTGTGGGTTTGGTTAACCCTAACTGGAGTTTCTCGTGCCTTGACTCGGCCTCGCACTTGGCTGAGGAGGTTCACGGAGCAGAACGGGTGATCCCCATTGCCATTTTGGGAACCGTGACCATTGGAATGGTGACTTCGTTGACCTACTCCATTGCCATGTTCTTCTGCGTCAGAAACTTGGATGACATTATTAGCAACGGCTCGGGGCTCCCCATCCTCGACATTTACTACCAAGCTTTGAACAACCGGGCCGGAGCCATTTGCTTGGGCACGTTGATCTTCCTTACTGGTGTCGGCTGCACTATCTCCTCACACACCTGGCAGGCCAGATTGTGCTGGTCATTTAGCAGAGACAACGGCTTGCCCTACTCCAAGTACTTGTCGATCGTTGACCCCAACTTGGGAGTGCCTTTGAATGCACACTTGGTGTCTTCGTTCATAGTGGCCATTTTGGGGTGCTTATACTTGGCTTCATCTACAGCCTTCAACTCCATGGTGGTGGGGTGCATCACCTTCCTTCTCTTGAGTTACATGGTGCCCACCGTGTGCTTACTCTACCGGGGCCGCAACAACATCAGACACGGCACTTTCTGGCTCGGGAAACTCGGCATGGTGGCCAACTACATCACCGTGGCCTGGGCCTTGTTTGCGCTTGGCTTCTTCTCGCTCCCGTCGTCCATGCCCGTGACTGGAGACACCATGAACTACGTGTCGGTGGTGTATGCGGTGTATGCTATTTTTGCGTTGGGCTACTGGTTTTTCCCCATCAAGAAATATTCGTGCCGGGCCAACTTTGCCGGAGGGCTTGGAAACAACGAGGAGGAGGAGTTCCCCGATGTTTGTTTGACTCACATTTAGTATATAGACTTCTAGAATGAGAACAGAATCATAAATCAGTCATAAAGTACAGTATTAAAATCATAGTCAACCAAACCGGCTCTGTCTCGAGAAGCTTACCAAGGGTAAGACATTAAAAGTTCATAGCAGATTGTACTTATAGAGAAAGTCTATATGTGAGTTTAGATATACTTGCATCTGAAAGTTGTGTTTAGTGGTTTCCTAGACTGATTAGTAGATTAGTAGATTAGTAGATTAGTAGAGTAGAGTATTTGGAAATGGTTGAAACACAGTACATTGCAGCCAATATTTCCTTTCACCATGACAAATCAATAGATAAATAATTGCATCAAGTATGAAAATCAATAGATAAATAATTGCATCAAGTATGAAAATCAATAGATAAATAATTGCATCAAGTATGAAAATCAATCCAGCAGTAGATATTTGGGCCTACTGACACCTCTCTTTCAGCTCTGAGATCCAGACAGGTTCTTTAAAGGCCCAATTGTTCTCTCCATCAGCTATCACACTCGATTATTATAGATGCCTGCCCCGGCAATAGCAGCCGGCATGCAAAAACTGCACGCGGCCACCAACCAAAGACAGGCGATAACGGTGTACTGTCTATTGTGATGGAATAGTAGTTGGGGAAAAAAAAACTAGGGAATCCTGATGCATTATATAGTACGCCTGCGCCGGGTAACGCGCGCGCTCTCGATGCGACCTCACGCTCGCTCGAGCCCTCCAGAATACACTCCATCAACACTCATATTTACAACCACTCCTGAAATAGACGCCATATTGACATGTCCCTTTTTGGCAATAAACCAAGCGGCACATCGGGGTTTTCTTTTGGTGCCGCTCTGAATGCACCTAATCCGAATGCATCTTCTATGAACCCTGCCAATCCGGCTCCTCTGAATCCCACCTCTTTGTTTGGACAACCTGGACAACCTGGACAATCCCAACCTGGACAACCCCAACCTGGACAAACTGGATTCAATGGGTTAAATGGACAAATTGGGCAGAGTGGTTTGAATGCACAACCTGGACAGAATGGAAGTGGTCAACCTGGGCTGAATGGCCTAAATATCCTGAACGGGCTCTTCAATAAAGATGTCCAAGCTCCATTGAGTGCAGTGAAACCCAATTCCGACATCAAACCCAATACTGCATTGAAGGATTTGTTGGACTCGGCTCATAATTTACCCAAAATCTCTCATGCCAACATTGGCCCCATCCATTTGACCTTGAATGAGTTGAAAAAGGAAACAAACCAATTGAGACATAAGGATACCAACGACCACACGTTTACGCGTGCACACTACCTTCTATCCGGAAGCGGAATTAATGCTTCGGACTTTGAAAACGATCTCCTGATTATACCGTCTGGAGAGGGAAGGGAGTACCCGGGCCCTGATAATTCTGTTGGGTTGGGGACCGTGGCCAATCCTGCAGATGTGGAAAACTACTTAACGGCCAAGAAAGAGGAGAACATTCTTAGTGCCATTGAACTGTCGTTGGTTTCGGCCTCCCGGGACTTCGATAACTTTATCAACCAGAATATCTCGATCGATTGGAAGATCCGGAAGGACGACTTGAAGAAGAACTTAGGGATCCCCATCAAATCCAAGATCACCAGTGAAGACTTGGCCAAATCATTTACCTGGAACAAGTCGTTGCCCGGAAACTATCATATCCTCTCCTCATTGTCTGACTCCAAACAGTCCACCAGGCACGTGAGCAGGGAGAAGTTCGAGAGCTGTGCCAAAATCACCTACAACCTTAATGAAAGTCGGTTGCAGGGAAAGCCATTTCCGATCTGCTTGAGTTTGGAGGATTTGAGCAAGTCCAGCAGTGACTTCAAGTCCAAGCAAATGGGCGATATTTGGAGACACATGGCCGACTTCACCAACGAGAAGTTAGCCACAGTTAACCAGGAACAAGCATTTTATGGGATGGATGAGTCTTCGGAATCAAATGGCTCAAACGGTCTGTTGAAGAAACGTATAGTTCAGACGGCCAAGTCTGCTTTGGAACAACAATTCTTTAACTACTTGGACGAAATATACACCAAGGACGACAAGAAACCCGTGCAGTTCCAGCATGCAAACAATGTCAACAAAGTGTCTTATTTCATTGACAAGGTGATCAAGAAGAATAATGACTCGCATCTTTTGGAGAGGACCTTATGTTTCAACGATGTCCATGTATGGGTTCTTTTGTTCTATTTGATGAGGAGTGGGCTCTACAAAGAAGCCGTGGAGTTCTGCAGAAGCAACGAAAATGCATTCAACAAGTTCGACCGCAACTTCCCCGCCTACCTTGCCCACTACGTGAGATCGGAGTGTTTTGGCTTGCCCAGCGACTTGCAGGAGAGAATCACCAGTGACTTCAGCGAAAACTTCCAGTATATGGATGAAAACTCGCCGCTGTTCGACCCCTACAAGTATGCAGTGTACAAGATCATCGCCAAGTGTGACTTGGCCAAAAAGACGTTGCCCTCGCCCTTAAACTTGAGCATGGAGGACTGGCTCTGGTTCCACTTGCTGATCATCAATGAGTTTCTGCAGGACCAGACGTCCAACCTCTTGTTTGAGAACTATAGGCTTGAAAACCTACAGGCCAAGGTGGTTTCCTTGGGCCCTTCCAGGTTCAATGCCTCCTCCAACAACCCACTGTACGCCAAGACATTGGTGTTGCTTGGGCTCTACGAGTTGGCGGTCAAGTACATTTATGAGCATATCAGCGAGTGTGATGCCGTGCACTTGGCCATTTCGCTCTGCTATTACGGGCTCTTGAAGACGTCCAGTGCCAACACAGACGAGCTTCTTGTGGTGGGGTCAGGCGACGCGTTGGAGCTCAATTACAGCCGTCTTTTGGGCTCATATACCCGCACGTTCAAGATCAGCGACCCCAAGGTGGCAGCTCAATACCTCATTCTTATTTGCATGTCACGCGGAGGAAAGTGCACGCCAGAGAACGAAAAGTGCTACGAGGCGCTCCGGGAGCTCATTCTCGTGTCCAGGGAATTCAACCTTTTGCTTGGCGAGTTGAACGAGCACAATGGGGAGAAGACCCCGGGCATCTTGGAGAAGCAAAGGGCGCTCATCAATCTCAACAACCTCCGGCAATTCTACATGCAAATCACCGAGCTCAGTGCACGGCGATGCGAGGAAGAAGGGCGGGTGTTCGACGCTTTGCGGCTCTATCAGCTCTGCCAGGAGTACAACACAGTGGTAGCGCTCATCAACAAGTTCCTCAGTGAACTCTTATCGGTAACGGAACTCGACCGGCCGCTCATCAGCGACGAGGCCAGCCAAGCCGGCGAGAAGGCGTCGGTGGAAAACAACTTCATCTTGCTCAGCAAGCACATCATGGAGGTGTTCAACAACAACAGCCACATCTCGCAAAAAGTGTCGCACAAGGAAAGCGACATTGCAGGCTACCTCCTCCCCATGATCGACATGCGCCAATCGTTCGTCCAAAAGGACTGGCAGGGCACGCTCGACGCCGTCAAGAAATTGGAGCTCTTGCCCATCGTCGACAACGACGACTTCTTCATCATCCGCTCCGCAGCGGAGGCTCTCAACACCTGCGACGTCTCGTTGGTCAAGGTCATCCCCTCCGTGCTCACCATCGTCATGACCTGTGTGTCGCAGCTCCACTACGCCTTGGCCACCAAGAAGTACGGTGCCGGGCCCCAGCTCCGCCAAGAGCTTGACAAGTTGCGCACCATCGCCAAGAACTGTATGGTGTACGCGGGGATGATCCAGTACCGCATGCCACGCGAGACCTTCAGTCTCTTGGTCAACTTGGAGTCCAAGCTCCAGTAACTGCACCAGTGCCAAAAGTGACAAGCCAAAAGCCAATGCAAAAAGCCAATGCAAAAAGTGATAAAGCCAAAAGCCAAAAACCAAAAATGCTTAAAGCTCCAAAAATGCACCGAAAACGGTCAAAAATGACCAAAAACGTGCACCAAAACCACTTAACCTGAGAGCACCAGAAAAGCATCAAAAAGTGCGCAATTTCTTACCCCAAGTTCTTACCCCCATCTACATTCAAATACACAATTTTACAACCAATTACTACCACATTTATGCAAATTAGAACACCAAATTAAAACACACAATACACACACTAGAGTATTCCTCGAAAGTGTTCATTTATTAGACTGGGTTATCCGTTTACTTCCCTTCACTCTACTGAATCTCCAAAATCTCCTGGTTTCCCTGAGTCTCCCTGTTTTTTTAGAATTCCAAAATTCCCACTTTTAGAATCTCCTGGTTTCTCAAATCCCCTTAACCAGAAACTCCCTGTTTTTCTGAATCTGCTGGTCTTTTCAGAACTCCAGAATTCCATTTTTTGAATCTCTTGAGTCATTTGAAACTCCAAAACCCCAGAATTTTCCTGAATGGCCGTTTCTACAGACTCGGTGGCGGGAGTGGTGGCCGGACGTAACCCGTTGGAGTACTCGGCATCATCTCCCTACACGCTCTTCCTTTTCCAGGCCATAGTGATCATGGCGTTCTGCCACATCCTTAATTACCCCCTCCGAAAACTCCAGCAACCCAGGGTCATTGCCGAGGTGTTGAGTGGCATTCTCCTTGGTCCCACGGTGATGGGGAGGATTCCTGGGTTCTCAAGCACGTGCTTCCCCCCTGAATCCAAGGCAGGCTTGACGTTGGTCGCCAATGTGGGCATCATCTTGTTTCTTTTTATCGTGGGATTGGAAGTGGACCTACAGTATATCCGGAGAAATGCCCGGGTGGCGTTTACGGTGGGGTTCATAAATATGGCCATTCCTTTTGGGTTGGGTTGTGCCATTGCAAGAGGCTTGTACAATGAGTACCACGAAACGGGGTCTGACTCCGTGTCTTTCTCCACGTATATGGTGTTCATTGCGGTGGCGTTGTGTATCACGGCGTTTCCCGTGTTGGCCCGGATTCTTGTGGACTTGAACCTCATTGGAGATCGGGTGGGCACCATCGTGTTGTCTGCAGGCATCATCAATGATTTGGTGGGCTGGATCTTGCTAGCGCTCGTGGTGACGCTTGCCAATGCCGGCTCGGGCGTGCACACCGTGTACATCTTGCTCCTCACCGTGGCCTGGTTCTTGCTACTCATGTACCCTGTCCGGGCGGCGTTTTCCTATTTTTTACGAAACTTCACCAGCGACATGGCCACGGGCGTGCCTTCCCAGGTGCTGATGGTGCTCATTATTGGCATGGTGTTTGCGTCCGCTTTCTATACGGATATAATCGGTGTGCACCCTATATTTGGGGCGTTTATGGTGGGTGTCATTGTGCCGAGAGACAATGGCTACGTGATCAAGATCACCGAGAAACTTGAGGACTTGGTGCACTTGGTATTGATCCCGATCTACTTTGCCATGGCGGGGTTGAATGTGAATTTGGGCGACTTGAGCAGAGCCATCGACTGGGCTTACGTGGTTGCAATTATCGGTCTAGCCATGGTGGGTAAGATTGCTGGAGGTTATGTTGCTGCTAAGGTGTGTGGCTTGGTTTGGAGAGACTCGTTGGCCGTAGGGGTGCTCATGTCATGCAAGGGTATCGTGGAGATTGTGGTGTTGAACATTGGGTTGAATGCACACATCATTTCGCCCACCGTGTACTCCATGTTCATTGTCATGGCCTTGATCACCACCTTCCTCACCACGCCGTTGGCTCTCTGGGTGTATCCACCCCACCACAGGCACCAGACGTCTGCATGGGGAAGCCACCAGAAGGGGGAGGAGAATGAGGAGCTTTTATCGCAAACCACCAACGAGTTGTCGCTCGAGAACATGAACCGGTTTGGGTTCTCGGCCGTGGTGCTTTTGTTGAAGAAAATCGATACTGTTTCGAATGTGTTACAGCTCCTTAAAGACTTGGACTCGTCTACTCACTCCACCGAGGTCAAGGCCGTCCATTTGCGTCAGTTTGACTCGAGAACGTCTCATCTCTTGGAGGCTTCTTCGTCTACGGGGGATTTTTCGGGCAATGAACAGGAATATGCAGACCTGGTGTCGATGCTTGCCATTGTTAAGGCATTTAGTTCGCTCTTGCACATCAAGTTCTCCACCAAACTGCTTTTGGCACCGGCCAAGAACTTCATGGCCCTCATCAATGAGCAGGTCAGTGGGCTGGCCAACCTCTTGCTCACGTCCATAGTGGCCTCAAGCTTGGTGCAGAACGACGCTGAGAATAGTGACCTTGTGTTGGAGTACGACCAGCTCTTGCAGGAATGCAAATGCCATGTGGCGGTGTTGTTGACTACTCACTATATGGCGGACGACCACAAGGACTTGAGGTTGGTGCTTGACCATAACGACCGCTTAAGTGGGTCTGATCTCCTAGCCATCCACTTGCTCACGCAGTTGCAGAGGGTATACCATGGGGTACTGATTTATATCCGGTCAAGTTCACCTAACCGGGAGTTTGAAGATCAGTTCTTGCACCTTTTCCAAAACCGAGAAGACCAGTCAAGTCAGCAAGAAAGGGCCAGTGTGCACTACTTCAAGGACGACGAATTTCTCGCCATGATGGGCGAAAAGACCCATAAGTCGCTCTATGTGGTGACATATGACTTTATGAAAAAGGGCCAGAGCCACATATTGCGTTCGGGCCTCCACAGTGGCTCCGAGTTTCTCGTGGTCAGGGCCAGTCTTTGACCAGTCAATCAAGTCTCCATGAAAGTGGAGAGAGAGAGAGAGTCAGAGTATGACATGGTTCTAAGAGTGGGTTATCCATGGTCCACCAGATCTACTACACTATACAGTGTTTAGATGTCTACTACACCAGACCAGATGTCTACTACAGTGTCTAGAAGTCTCTACAGTGTCCGAAGGTCTACTACAAGCTAGGTGATACACTAGTCTGGATACGCTAGTGTGGTACTAGCACTTAATACGACTGACTTACTGAAAACATATTAAAGATCATCAGATGGCTTGCTCATGACTGACAGATCAAACTGCCATCGGACTATCCTATGACTGGACTATCCATGACTGGACTATACTATAACTGGACTATCCTATGACTGGACTATCCTATGACTGGACTATCCCTGACTGGACTATAAACAGTGATCAGAGTTTAGTATTGACCAATACAGATTACTAGAAGACTTTTCTGGATCCCTGGAGTACATGAAGCACATGACGTCGTTCCGGCATAGTGCATGCCAATATCACATTCCTTCAGCACATGCTTTCGCAGTAAAGCATGAGACTTATCTAATATTAGATTAGGACTGAAGTTTCATGTTTCAGATGATGGGTCTGAAACAATCGTGCATGAAGAATATGCATCTCTGCATGAATTACAATAAGTTCGTGTTTCAGAAATATGCACGTTCAATTTCCATGTTTCAATTCCACTTCTAATTCCCGAGGTCTAATGGATGGCCCAAAAAGGTGCGGGTACGCGGAACTTTGCTGGAGATCCAGGATTTTTTACCCAAAAGCAGTGCAAAGCGCGCGCGATTTCTGACTATTCGCATAACTTTGATTGGGTACTGCACACAGCGCGCTCCATCGTATCCACGTCTCCTCCAACACCCAAACCAACCTCTTCCTTTCTTTTCCTACTATCTTCCACACCACCATGTCTGACACCACCGAAATGAAAACGTTCACTATGGACGAGGTCAAGAAGCATAACCAAACCGATGACTTATGGATCGTCTACAACGGCCAGGTCTACGATGTCAGTAGTTACCTTGACGAACACCCTGGCGGGGAGGAGGTGATTGTGGATTGTGCAGGAGAGGACGCCACCGAGGCTTTCAATGATATTGGACACTCGGACGATGCTCATGACATTTTGAAGGGCTTGTTGATTGGCAAGCTTGAGGGCGGCGTCACGGTGGAGACTAAGGGTGTGACGTCGGGGGGTTCTTCGGCTGAGGTGGGCAGCTTGCCTTTTCCATTGGTGGCTGCTGCTGTGTTTGCTCTTGTTGCTGGAGTCTACTTCTACTTGAAGTGAGCTAGATATTGATAGACATGTTTGGGATATGCATGTTTGGGATATGCATGTTTTGCTAGGGTTGGATCAGATTCCTAATTTCCTGATTGTACAGATTGCCTAGTTTGCAGATTGTACAGATCCCAGGCTTTCCAGGCTTTCCAGGCTTTCCAGACTTTCCAAATTCATCTGAACTGTAAACTAATTTAATAAAAAGTCGTATATATCGGGGTTATTTAGAATTTAACAGTTGAAAATAGTTCAAAGATTCCAGATTGTTCAATGTCCAGATTGTCCAGCTTGTCCAGAAACTGCCTAGAAACTGTCTATTGTCCAGATTCTCCAGACTGTCCAGTTTTTCCAGTTTTTCCAGAAACTGTACAGAATCCAACATGAAACTGTCCAGACTGTCCAGACTGTCCATTTGATTCACCAGAAATTATAATCTAGTCATACCCAGAAACTAGATCTTCCCACATTCTGAGCCCTGGTCAACCACTCTACCATTTCTTGACTCATGTGTTTTGCATACAGATCCGGTAAACCGAATATGGCCAGTTCAACCATAAGAAACCCGTACACCCAAGATCGTAGAGCCATCAAACATGATTGGTTTAAAAGGTTCCTTAGCATTTACTCTAATCACTAGAGTATGCCGCAATAAAACAGACCAATGTCTTTCTGATATTGTCCTCTTGCCCAAACATTCTCAATGGACACCTTCCAAAATATCATCGACGGGTTCTCTGATTAATTCCACTCGCCTCAACAAACTGGCCTGTTTTCGGACCACAGTGCTGCGCCATAACGTGCTGGAGCGGGCGTAGTCATGTTTTAGAGCACTCTCTGCATCTGCTGTACGTTCAAACTGGACTGAACCTTTGCAATAGTTATCTGAAAATTTGTCAGTGGTGCCAAAGACTTCACAGTTGACCACATTTCCAAAGATGGCCATGATTTGCGTTAAAATTGGGGGACTTATTTGGGCATCTGCTTCGGTTCTCTGTTTCCAGTACACAACCACCGTTTTGTGCAGGAACAGGGCCATGTATACAGGCAAACAAATTTCCTTTGTTCCCTTGTAGCCCCCTTGAGCCTGTATATTGTGCTGGAGGTTTCTCCTAAGCATGGTGCCTTTGGAAGCTAGAACCAGAACCAGAGTTGAAATCAGCGGGGCCTTGGCCTTATGTGCAGTCCGCGACATTGGCGCCACTTCCTGAGTTCGAAGTTTCTCCCGGAACGCAGCCACCCGGGCCGAATGTTCCAGGCCAATCGAACCATCTAGACCTTTTGTCCCATTAAAAGCCACCATTTCGTCATACTGCCGTCGGAGCTCCGGCAGCGTGAGCACTGTATAGATGGCTTGGTGGAGATGAAACTTAGCCTGTGCTCCTGCAGACAGATCCTTATCTGGATGAAATCGGAGAGCCAATTTCCGGTACTGGCGGCTAATCTCTATTTCCGAAGCATTTGCAGCCACGTCGAATTCGGCGTAGATATCGATGGAGCCTTCGAGAAGCCGGTCCATTGTAGAGAGTATTTCGCGAGAGCTACTCTTTATGTATGCTCGGATGCACGGGTGTAAAGCCAACCCACTTCCAGCAAAGAAGAAAGAAAGCACACTTTTTCCCCTTTTTCCTTCGTTTTTTATGACAGCCAATCAGAGTGAAGTATAATATTTATTTATTTATATATATATATATATATATATACAGGAATTCAATCTGGTTTGTTGTTTATGTTTTGATGTATAGGTTTGTGGTGTACGGATGTTTGCGGAATAAAAAATCTGTGCTTCTCACCAACACTATCCACACCACCATGTCCAATTCCCCCCAAGGACTCACCTTTAGTCCCCTAGGAGTCACGTTCGGTGGCCGGCTAAGCGCATACCTCACCAACTACGAGGATTTCCGCAAACACAGACGCAGATTGAACAAGTCGTTGCTCAAATTACGTCATGACTTAAATATCGTCACTAGAGACACGCAGAATTATCGGGAAAATGAGAAAACGTCGCTGATTTCGCTGGAAATGTACTCGGCAGACGCCCGGAATGCTCTAGTGCTTCTCCTTGTTGCTGAAAGAGATACGGTGCATTCGTTGGAGATCAAAAGCTTGCTTGAGGTTAGTGGCGACCGCATGGCGCCATACAGGAAGTTGATGGGCAGCAAATTGAAGAAGGCGGTGGCCACGTGTCAGAAGTTAGTGTCAGTGGTTGAGCCGGAGAAAAACGGCGCCGTCAAGCTTGAGTTCTATGTGTACGCTGCGCTCATAACTGGTGTGTATGCCGTGCACAAGAAACACTGGCTGCTGGCCATTTATGCGTTGTCAATAGCCAGATGTGGCTTAGAGACGTTATGTGGATGTGTACAGGATGACGAGGAGTCCGAGGGCCGTTTCGGGCGTGTGTTGGCCGATGAATTGTTTAGT
The DNA here is from genome assembly GCA_002370245.1 of Metschnikowia sp. 04-226.1. Lineage (NCBI taxonomy): Eukaryota > Fungi > Ascomycota > Pichiomycetes > Serinales > Metschnikowiaceae > Metschnikowia > Metschnikowia sp. 04-226.1. The sequence continues at coordinate 86,982 of NLAD01000831.1, forward strand.
ACGTTGGTGGATCCATCTTTGGGCTTGGCCTTATCGCAGCATTCGGCCCATGAATCCACCACTGACTTGAGGACAATCTCCAGGAACCATGCACGTGATAATACCGTGGCGTGGTTGGCCCCGGCTGTGGATCTCATCCTGTCCTTTGACCCAGACTTCTTCAAGGACTTATCCGAAGATACCATCCCCAAGGACATCACGTGGCGCCAGCACTCGGCCCACCTTTACAATGACGAGTTGGCACAGAGACTTTTTGTGTTGCAGAAGCTCGACTGGCGGAGCAATAGTGACTCCATTGACTACGACTCCATCTACTCGCAATGGTCTGCCTTGGTGGACATGCACGTTTCCGACTTGGCCAAGAACTACGATGAAGACGATGCAGAAAAGACTCAACATGGTGCCATTGTCTTGACCTACCTCAAGTACAACATGCTTTTTACTCGGGTCAAGAGAGACCTCTTGCTCATCGAACACTTGAGCCAGGACTCAGGCGGCGTGGCCAAGGTTCTCAGCACCAATAAGGATATCTTAAAGCTCTACTCGTCCATCGTCGGCACTGTTGACGAACTTTCGGAGTTGCCGGGTGTGTATAATGATGAGGACCTATCTCAAGCCTTGGACCAGATGGCCAATGTGTTCGCCACCAAAAAGGCCATCACCATTGCAAACTCATATGCTGCTGCCAGCAAGTTCCCCGAAGCCCTTAAGGTGTACCTCCATGTGGACAAGCTAGTGAAGTCGTTACAGGAAGGGTTTGCTGTGCAGGAGTTCCCCTATGGAGTCACCAGCTCCGAAGATGTGCAGCAGCTCAAAGGCAATGTCACGAAGCGTCTTTCCCAGATCCATACATTAACCGAGTTGCAAAGTGCCAGTGGAAAATCCGACTACATCTCCGAGAACATCCACCAGTTTCCTGCACTTGACGGGATCCACAAAATCGCCAAGTTCGACTCTACGGCTGCCCTCCAGCCTGTTTTGTGCAAGGCCGTGTTGTTCGATGTTGCATTCAATTATATTGGCTACAGTGATGGTGTGGAGAGGAATGTGAGTACAACCAGTACGACTAGTACTAGCGAGCAAAGTGATAAGAAGAAGGGCGGATTTTTTGGAATTTTCGGAAGGGCCTAGGAGTCATGGAAATTTCAGAGATTAAATACTAGCCGTCAAAATTTAATAGTGACAGTGAAAAGGATATTGACTAGGAATGGTGACCGGTTCTTACCTGCAGGACAATATGTAAAGTATAATGTAGGCTGTACGCCGCACCAAGTTCCAGCGCGACACCACCTGTACATCTCCACGTTTCATTAACGTTTCATCCACGTTTCATTACCGTTTCATCCACGTTTCAGTTTCAGCTGTTTCAGGTAGGTTTCAGGATCAGTTACGTTTCAAAAAGGTTTCATATCTGTTTCAGGTTTAGCTTGTTCCAGATTCAGCTTTTCAGGATTAGTCAGGTTTTCTGTCACGTCACTTCACGTCACTCCACTTTGTTCACTCTGTTCACTTTGTTCACTGACGTTTGCCGCCAATGCAGAAAGCTCTGACCCTCATCTTCTGTGTTCTCGGGCTCTACGCCCTGTTCCTCTCATGGTCTCTTCTCCAAGAGCGAATCAACACTAAGCCATACTCATCCATCGAAAACGATGCCGTCTATTTCAAGGCCCCCCTCATGGTCAATAGTATCCAGGCATTATTTGCTAGTGGCATTGGGCTTGCATACTCATTGGTGGCACACCGCCAAAACCCCCTTAAGGTGTTGCAAAACACACAAGACGGAAAACGCACATTTCTAAGGGCGTTTGTGGTGATTGCATTGGCATCCAGTGTTTCTTCGCCCGTGGGCTACTTATCGTTGAAACACGTGGACTATTTGGTGTACCTCTTAGCCAAGTCGTGCAAATTATTGCCGGTGATGTTGGTGCATTTTCTTCTTTACCGCACGCAGTTTCCTCCTCACAAATATGTGGTTGCAACTTTGGTCACGGGCGGAGTGGTGATGTTCACGCTCTCCAAATCGGGGGGCAAATATCGCGACTCGCTCAATGATGGAAACACAGTGCTTGGTTTGGCGCAGTTGCTCGCGTCCATGCTCTTGGACGGCTACACCAACTCCACGCAGGACCAGCTCTTCAAGACCAAGGCTTCTGTGCAGAAACTCACCGGCGCCAGTCTTATGTGTGTATTGAACATGATGGTGTTTGTCATGACGGCACTGTACCTTTTGGTGGTGCACTACGAGTCTGAACTCAAATATACCATGGATTTCGTGGCGCAGTACCCTGCAGTGGTGATGGATGTATTTTTGTTTGCATTGTTTGGCTCGGTGGGTCAGGTGTTTGTATTTATTATTCTTGAGAAGTTTGATTCGTTGATCTTGGTCACGGCCACGGTTACGAGGAAGATGATCAGCATGATCTTGAGTGTGGTGTTGTTTGGGCACCATTTGGAGCGGACCCAATGGCTAGGTGTGGCTATGGTGTTTGGGGGTATTGGCTATGAGTCTTACGCCAAGAGGCCAGTCAAGAAGACAGACAAGACAAACAAGACAGACAAGACAAACAAGACCGACTGAGACCAAGGCAGATCGAGAGACCAAGGCAGATCGAGAGATCAAGGCAGATCGAGAGACCAAGGAGAAGAATAAAGAAGACAGACAAGTGAAGATCAAGACAGACAACGAAGTGGGTACACAAGGAATCAGGCCAATGGCTCAAGAATTTATGGCATGGATAAAGAACCAAGTCTATGGTGTCACCAGGTATGGAACAGATTTATGTACCAGAGCAGTTAGAACAGAATAATCGATACTACAACTAAGCCTATGGAGATTGATTACTTGAACCAGTGTTGGACTTATGGAATATACTGATTATTGGTTCATGATTGTGAGGAACAGATCAGTCCAAATCAAGCAATGGAAGGGACTGACTCGAACCAGTATCAGACTGGATGCTAGTATTAATTGGGTATGGACCAACTAATCGATACCAGAACCATGATACCGGATCAATTCTAGTACCAATTGTCAATTTTATGAATGGATGGATACTGTTGAAACCGGTCTACAAAAGCTGATTAAAGCTAGTATCACGGGATCAGTCAATGAACTCTGGAAAATAAATCAGAGTGATCAGTCATTGAACTCTGGAAAATAAATCAGAAAGATCAGTCAATGAACTCTGAAAGATCTATTTTCTATGAATATGGTGTGTCTGTCAGTTTGTTGAGTGTCTATGGTCTGGGTCTATGGTATGTCTATGGTCTGGGTCTATGGTCTGGGTCTATGGTCTGGGTCTATAGTCTGGGTCTATGATCTGGATCTATGATCTGGATCTATGATCTGGGTCTATGGTCTGGATCTGTTATAGGTCTGTTATAAGTGTGGTATTTATTGAACAGCATGAGACATTATGAGAATATTTCTTCATTCATAGCACAGTGTCAGAACTCTCATGGTTTGAACAATGTCTACGATAAAGCAATATGGCTTTGTGTCTGAATAAATAGGTGATGGCTAATATAGCAAAGGATAAGATAATAGTGTGTCCTACATGTCCTGCATACAGCCCGCCTTTCGTAGCATCATTTCTACAAAGCATGCATAAAACTCTACCATTAGTAGAATAGGGTGCGCACTGCCTACTACCACATGATAAACACTCTGCCCATGGTCATGCGGTCCCAGAAAGCCACGTGTCTTCGATGGTGTGGGCTTCTCCTGACACTCTTCCCACAAGTCCTCGTCAGTGGCTTGCTTACCTGGGCCCAGTACACCGCCATCAAGCAGCTTTACATGCACTACTACTTATCATGGTATGCGCTACTGATGATGGTGCTTGTTCTGGCGCTTTACCTTCTTTCGTTATATACGTATCATAAGGTGATTTACGTGGGGGCGGGTTCTCCGGATGACTTTAGTCTTCTACGCTTGGCTCCAAAGACTGACCTCCTACCATATCCCTATGAACAAGATTCACGGAACCCGCCAATTTCAAATACAAACTCCCCAAATGGAAATGGAAATTCAAATTCAAATTCAAATTCAAATTCAAATTCAAATTCAAATTCAAATCCAAATTCAAATTCAAATTCAAATTCAAGTTTACAGAATTCCAATTCTTTGGATTCTTATGATCTGGTGACTCCTCCTCATTGGCTTCTCACCAGCCATTACATTGAAAATAACACCACATCATACCGGTCATGCACCACGTGCCAAGTTTGGAAACCTGACCGGTGTCACCATTGCTCTGTTTGTCGACGGTGCTTTTTGAAAATGGATCACCATTGTCCTTGGTTTGCATGCTGCATTGGGTTTCGGAACCATAAGTTTTTCATCCAGCTGCTTATATACATTACCTTGTTCTGTACGGTAGTGTTGATTCTTTCCTTGTCCATGCTCTATGGATTCTTTGTGGATGGCAAATATGAAGATGACTACCTTCTGTTGAGCCTTGTGTTTCTTATGGTATTATCGGTGGTGTTCTTTATTTCTGTGGGGTGCTTTACTGCATTCCTGGTGTACTTGGTGCTCCGAAACACCACCACCATCGAGTTCCAGAACTCGTACTGGAATGGGCCGGACTCGGGCAAGTATGAGTACGACTCCCAGGGGAATCGCCTGAAGTTGGGGCATATCTATGACTTGGGAATCGCTAGCAATTGGTGCTCCACAATGGGCTCCTCCTGGTACCACTGGTGTTTTCCCGTGTCTGTGACTTCCATGGCCTACGATAACTTTAACAATGGGCTCAACTTTTTGGTGGATGAAGATGTGTACCAGAAACACGTGTACAACGCCCAGTTGCAGTATCAGCTCAACAACCAGCTCCGCGAGTATAGAGACCGAATCCGTGGCGTGGACTAATGGATTCATAGATGATGGTGAGATGTTTTTGAGCGTGTACCATATTATGGAAGCAAGGGAGTTAAAGACACCCAGAGGCTTTCTCCAATGGGCTTCCTTAATCGTCACTGATGGAAAGTTAGTTACAGGAGCGAACATAGCTTTTGCCATCGAGACTGTTGAAAGGTATTGGCTGCTTTGAAGTGAACTTGACATCCAACTAATTATCTACTAACTACTTCTTGAGTTTATTTAATGAACTTATTTAACGAGCTTATTTAACGAGCTCAGTATGTGTGAACCACTGCCCTTCAGTCACGTCAATAATACTATTACAATTCATATTACTACCATTACTTTATTAGTATGTACTATCAGAATACAGAGTCTAGTAATGTGGTAGTGGTGGGAATAAGAGAATGGTCCTGCATATACTTGGCGTCTTGTATCTAGATACTTTTTACTAGTACCGAATTCTAATAAAGTAGTACAGCAGTATTAACCATACAGTACAAAAGTAAATAGTAGTAGAAATACGTAGCTATCCCGAATGGCTATCCCGAATGGCTGTTTAAAATGTCTTTATATTAAAGAGTCCTGCATATAGATGACCTACCATGCCTAGTTTTTCTACTAATCAATGATACAGTACTAAACCTAAAATGTGCCAGAATCTATACTACTTTAGTAACCTATAGTGGTCAGTAAAAAATCTGTCTCTATTTTAAAAAATGTCATTTAAAAGAGTAGAAGACGCTACTATATGCAGGAACGACAATATTCTTGGATTAATCATGATAAGCATAAACCTAATAAGAAATTTACTCAATTAAGTAGTTCATAGCATTGTATAGATTTCCTTTTTTGGAGTAATGCTTTGAATTTTCTGTACCTCAGCCACGAGTCCTATATGCAGGACGGCTGGGGTTGGTTTTCAGGGTTCCAGCAATGGTAGCCCAACCAAAATTGAATAGTAAAGAATGATCAGTTTAAACATACTATTAGCCTAGTTTCAGCCATTTTCATTGAGTGGGTGGCCAGAAAATTACCCTTTTCTCCTGCATTCCTGCATGGGCCTGCATATAGTCGACCATGTACATATGAAGCTTTAACATACTTTTAAAAACGATGAAATAGTTTCTTCTATCAGTGTATAATTTAGTATGTATAGTTAGGTGTACTGATATAGACCACCATATTATGACGATTTTGGTTGTGTTCAAGTGCTCATAACCAAATTTATAGTAGTACTGCACATAGTCACTAATCTATAGTAGTACTTTACTTTACTCTGTAGTGGTAGAATTGTGCTCTGAACTACCATCCTCCTACTCTAGTGTTAGTTTAATAAAGCATATATGTTTATTTCAAGAGCACTCTAAAGTTGAGTCGTTCAGTATTTCCAATATTCTAGTGTGCAGTCCGTAATTTCTGTCCACTGTCTGTCCACTGACTTGTCACTGGCAATACAATAGTATGGAGTATAGAGTAGAGAAGCTCCTCCAAATTCTAACTTCTAGTTCCAAATACTCTCTTCTTCTGTACCCTCCACTTCTAATATACACTACCAAGATATAAGAGGCACCACCTTCTTCATAAGAATTCGGAATTCTAAATAATTGGAGTAAATTTGTAGCTAATGTTTGGGTGTGGCTATTTTAGAGAATTCTTATCTCCTTATACCTCCTCATTGTTCCTGGTGCTAAGAGACCTCCAGTACAATCCCTTAGTAGACTGTAGACTGTATACAGTATAGTACAAAGTATAAATGGATGACAACATGAAAGTCTGCCCCCATTATCCAGTTGTACTAGTTGATTTTGTCCTGGCCTAGTATGCAGGCTGTAGTAGCAGACAGACACCAGACATCAGTAAAGACATCAGTACATCTGGTCCAGTCATGATTCACTAATAGTTAATAAATGAAGGAAAAATGATTCTATCATCTTCTATGCACATTCACCTTTACTTAGACTGTCACTCTGATAAGCCGCACTCAGCACCAATATACACCAATTCCACCCAAAAAAAAAAAAAAAAAAAAAAA
>NLAD01000831.1:93966-111522 GCA_002370245.1 Metschnikowia sp. 04-226.1
AAAAAAAAAAAAAAAAAAAACTGACGATAATCTAAAGAACTAACGATATTCTTGCTTGTAGATTCTTTGCTTTTAGATTTCTTCTTTTGTTTTATTCCGCTTTGGATTGAAGAACTGTGTAGTTTGAATGGACAGTTTGACAGTTGCTGTAATATTTATATATCAGTCTCACATTCAATTCATTTCCATCTCACCCTCAGAATTAATTGTAGCTATCGAGTGTTATATATGCAGGAACATAGTAGGTAATCAACACTCACTATATATTCTAGTGTATTCCAGTGTGGGGTGTGGTGGTGGTGTAGTGGTGTGGTGTAGTACTGGGTGGTGGGTGGTGGTGGTGTAGTGTTATGCTAAGGTTCATGTGCGATACCTGCATATAAGCGCGGAAAACTAGTCAAGAGAAATCTCACTCTATTCCACTCCAACCTCTTCCCCGTGCTTAACCAAAAACAAGAACATTTACAGCACTCTACAAATCACGTGTTCTCTTTTCAAGTTTACATCTACAAATTGAAACATCCAAACATCCTTAATCCGAACGTTCCTTTTGGTTTTTTACGTCCTTTTCCTGTCTTCAAGTTCCAGTCTTTAGATGTATGTGCAATTACCCTTTGATGAGTTCAAGGTGGACCCGTCCAATAAAAAACGGGTGGCGTACTTCTATGACGCCGACGTGGGAAACTACGCCTACGGAGCTGGCCACCCCATGAAACCCCACCGGATAAGAATGGCCCATTCGCTCATAATGAACTATGGGCTCTACAAGAAGATGGAGATCTATCGGGCCAAGCCCGCCACCAAGCAGGAAATGTGCCAGTTCCACACCGACGAGTATATCGACTTTTTGAGCCGTGTTCTGCCGGACAACTTGGACCTTTTTGCCAAGGAGCAGATCAAGTTCAATGTGGGCGATGATTGTCCTGTTTTCGATGGTTTGTTTGAGTACTGTGGTATCTCGGGCGGTGGCTCTATGGAGGGTGCTGCCCGCTTAAACAGGGGGAAGTGTGATGTGGCTATTAACTATGCTGGAGGCTTGCACCATGCCAAGAAGTCTGAGGCCTCAGGTTTTTGCTACCTCAATGATATTGTGTTGGGAATCATTGAGTTGTTGCGGTACCACCCTCGCGTGTTATACATTGATATCGATGTTCACCATGGAGACGGAGTGGAGGAGGCGTTTTATACTACAGACCGTGTGATGACTGCGTCGTTCCACAAGTACGGTGAGTTTTTCCCGGGAACTGGGGAGTTGAGGGATATTGGAATCGGCAAGGGTAAGCACTATGCCGTCAATGTGCCCTTACGGGACGGAATCGACGATGTCAGCTACAAGTCAATCTTCGAGCCGGTGATCCAGAAGATCATGGACTGGTACCAGCCGTCGGCCATCGTGTTGCAGACGGGTGGAGACTCGTTGAGTGGCGACCGCTTGGGATGCTTCAACTTGAGTATGCGGGGCCACGCCAACTGCGTGGACTTTGTGCGTTCGTTTGGCGTGCCGTTGATGGTGGTTGGAGGAGGAGGCTATACCATGAGGAACGTGGCCCGCACGTGGGCCTTCGAGTCGGGCTTGCTTAACGACGTGGTGTTGCCCTCAGAGTTGCCCTACAACGAGTACTACGAGTACTACGGGCCTGACTACAAGCTCGACGTGCGGCCGTCCAACATGTACAACGCCAATGCGCCGGACTTCTTGAACAAGATCTTGACCAACATCATCCACAACTTGGAAAACACCAAGTTTGCGCCATCGGTGCAGATGAACGAAGTGCCACGGGATGCCGAGGACTTGGGCGACGAGGACGAGGACACGCCCATGTCCATCGATACAAAGGGTGGTTCTCAGCAGGCGAGAGACGAGCACATTGTGCCGGACAATGAGTTCTACGAGGAGGAGGACCACAATCCCGGAGAAAAGCATATTGGCGTGGACTCCATGGACGTGGATACACCCAATGGTGAGCTGAATGGCGCCCAAGCCAAGCGGCCCGAGTTGACCGACGACGAGAAGTTGGAGATTGACACCTTGAACAACGAGGCCGACCTGTAGTTACCTATAATGTTTTATCACGATGAAGCAGGCGATATGGTAGTCTAGAATAGTATATTACAGTCTATTCATAATCACATAAAAGAATTTGTTGAAGATTTGGATGGTTTTGATGGTAAGTATACTTTATCCTGCATACGCACCATAGTCACGGAATCTCTCCACACCTCAACACCACAATGCTAACTACACTTTGCAAATGGGCGTCCACCCCCACCAGAAACCTTAGCACGTCGTATTCTCGGCTACGACCAGTTCTTGAGCCGCAAGGCCCGAAATCTTTACCAAAAATACCCTTGGCCGTCCGCTCCTGCACAGAGCTCCAGGGCAGAACCATCCCCGAGTACATTGGGTCACCCCACTCCAAGCTCCGGAGCGTGATTTGGCCGAATCCTCTCCAGAATATTTATGTGGTTAAGAAGCCCTGGAACGAGGGGGTCAAAACAGCCATGGTGGAGTTTATTGACTATATCCACTCCGAGTACCCTTCGTTGAATGTGATTGTTTCTGAGGATGTAGGAGCAGAGCTCCAGGATGTTTATAGTGAAAGAAGGATTTTGGAAAATCAGGGATTTTTGGAGATTCTGGAAAGTTTGGAAAGTCTGGAAAGTCTGGAAAGCCAAGTGAATGGTGGGATTCTGAACCAATTGGGACAAAACCTTCTTCTTGATACGGATAATGTTGGAAGGACAGGCCGGGTTTCTTCTGGTAGAGTTTCTGAACTGAAGACTATTTATACAGGCAGTGTGGCGGAGATTGTGGCCAAAACAGACCTCATCGTGTCGCTTGGAGGAGACGGAACCACGTTGAGGGCCGTGTCGGCTTTCCTGAACGGACTGGTGCCACCCGTGCTATGTTTTGCCCTCGGAACCCTTGGTTTCTTGCTCCCGTTTGATTTCTCTACCTTCCGCCAAACCTTCCGGTCGGTGTTTGAGTCCAGAAGCAAGGCCATGCACCGGATGAGGCTTGAGTGTCACGTGGTACGCCAGGATGTGGACGAGATCCAATCGGATTCCCGGCAGGTGGAAAAGGAGCAAATCATGGAGTACGAGTTGGCCCATTACAAGCAACACCACGATGCCACTATGCTTTATGCCATGAACGATATCTTGCTCCACCGAGGTTCTGCTCCCAGCTTGATCAAACTCGATATTTATATCGACAGTGAGTTTCTCACCACCACCAGTGCAGATGGCCTCGTGTTTGCTTCTCCTACGGGCTCGACGGCCTACTCGTTATCTTCGGGAGGCCCCATTGTCCACCCATTGGTGCCGTGCATTCTCCTCACACCCATTTGTCCGCAGTCTCTCTCGTTCCGGCCCTTGGTGCTTCCGGCCACGCTGCACGTGATGATCAAGTTATCTAGCGACAACCGCAATGAGCTGGTCAAAATGACCATTGATGGCATTCCGCAGCCCAACTTGAAGCCTGGTGACGAGATTCATGTGGTCAGTGAGAACGGCACCATCTACATTCCGGGCAATCACCAGCCGCCAAAAACACTCCGGTCTCGCCATACGTTTGACGATTACATTGAGCCGGGCAATTCGGCGTCGGGCTCGGAAAATAACGTGGCCAATGGCATTTTTTGTATTGCCAAGGGCGAGAATGACTGGACCATCGGCATCAACGAGCTCTTGGGTTTTAACAGCTCTTTCCGGGGGAAAAAGCGGTCGGTCTAGGATCCAAGTCTCTGTTTCATCGAGCAACTGGCTTTCTTTTAAAAAGTCAGACATTGTCGTTATTCATGAGAAAATGTACCGGATGTTGCCTTAAGGGCTTCAAGAGGGTTCAAGAGTGTTTAAGAGTGTTCAAGGGGATTCAAGGGGATTCAAGCGTGTTCAAGAGGATTTAAGAAGGTTCAAGAGGGTTTATGAGTGTTTAAAAGGGCCTTTTATGGGGTACGTCACTGAGACTAGTGCTTGTTGTTCCACAAGAACATCTGGTTTGCTTCTGAGGTTTACGGATTTATTAATCCAATGGATGTGAACAGAAAAAAGTGAGCTTTTCAATGGTGCTGTGTTTATTGTTCTGGGCAATTACCTTCTGATAGGATAATTTCAAAGTGGAATTATTTATACCAAGACGTGTTCCATTCAGTTGGGCTCTGAATGAAACATTTTGGGGGGAAAAGAAACGAGGTCGTGGAAACGGATTCTAGGGAAGTACCTGGGAACCCTTTTCCTGGGGTAACTAAGAGAAAGTGACTAGGATCTACAAAGATCTACGAATACCCAGATTGACCATGAAATTGGATCTGCGACCAAAAATAGATCACGAATGGATCACGAATGGTTAGTTGGTGACAAATGGTGTGCTGATCCATGGATGGTGTTGGCCGGAGTCACATGTTCAGGTGCTAATCATAAATGATATGCTCAAGAATCGACTGGCCAATCAAAGCTAGCAATTGCAATCTCTTGCCATGAATTGCAATTTACTGCAATTTGTTTAGCTCATAAGGCCATAAAGTCCATAATAGTAAATTCAAAGTAGTAAATTCAAAGTAGTAAATTAAAAGTGTAAAACCAAATCCAAGAAAATAAAAAGTATATTTAAATTCGAGTATTTAAAAAATGAAATTCCATTCAGTGGTTCACATGGCGACCAAGAAGTGCCAGGAGTAGAGGAGCGACTGGAATGTGAATGGGGCACGTGACATGGGCTGCGAGGTGGCGCCATCAACCACGTCATTCTAGAGTGAGGGAGTCAAGCAGAAGGGGCGCGAGCCGTGGGAAGACAGCTAAGGTTAAGAGCTCGCGCACCACTAAAAGGTTGCGAGCCCGGGGAAAAAGACACCAAAGGGACAAAGTGCGTTGCGAGCCCCGCCCATTCCAGCCAATCCCAATGCAGCCTAAGTCCTTCTCCATTTGTTTCCTCCTTATCGTTCTTTCCACTCTTCCCTTTTTGCCCCTTACATTCATTTCCTCCCTTGGTCTTCCCCTTTCTTGCTTCCCTTCCCTCCTCCCTTGTTGCTCCTCAAAATCAAACAAAGAGTTGCTGGAAAAGCCGCACGGACGCCGTGGTCGATCCACCATCACCCCTTCAACCCCTTTCCTTTTCCGGCATTTGGACGATTCTCTTGACACACTCAAAGCTTAAAGCAAAATTGAAGGAAGTCTCGTGGCGTCAAAAACACCAAGAAAAAACCCCCTCGAAAAAAGCCTCTGGCGCAAGCGCTGGCGCGATCAAAATAGGCGATAAGCGGCACGCGCTCTACTTGCATCGCTCGTTTACTTTCACCCAGTGCTTTTTTCTGCACGCAGCCTCCCAGCAATCCGCAACCTCTTCGTGCCTGGCCTGCACCCGGCCCCAAATCGATGTCCGTGAAGCTCGTGCCAGTCCATTGTTCACCTTAGTCCTGCACTGCTCTACCACGGCCAACACTATTACAGCCACTGTCCTGACCACACTATTAATACACTATACCGCCATGACTCCATTGCCTAGACGATCTATCAATTCCATCTATTAGTACATTGCCTACGATCTACTGTCAGATTATACTAACCACCATACTAACCACCATACTAACGATTATACTAACGATTATACTAACCATTATACTAACCATCATACTACCATCGTACTATATCATGAGTCTTTACTTTTACTTTTCTATTGGAAGACCCTGAGTGGCTATACGACGGCTATACGACGACTATTTGATCATTTGGTTTGGATGTGGAACGAGTGTATTAGAGTGGGGACAAAATATTAGAGTGGGGACAAAGTATAAGAGTGGAGCGTGTGACTGCCAGCAAGCTTCTTATCCACGCACCATAACAATCCACGCATGTCGCAATAATTCATCAAGACAATCTCCACCATTCACACCGTCCACCGATTTTTCCTCCCATTTAATTCAGACTAACACTACACTACACTACACTACACCAACATACTAACATACTAACATACTAACACTACCTACTAACATTACCTACTAACATACTACACACTACATACTCCACCAATTTCCACCACAATATTACACATATTCCATACTCCACCACATACCACACATTAGTGTCACCATTTTGTTATTCATGGATCATTAACATACTACATATACGACCTATGGGGAGCCATTCTGGCATTTGCCAGTTTTGGTGAGTGGGGATACATACGTATAACCACACCTGTATGCCTGTATGGCCCGATCTCTAAACCACAGAAGAGCAGGCCCATTATTCGTAGCCATGGCCGAAACTCAACCTTGTCAACAATGCCCCCCCATTATTGCTCGGTTCCTCAGTCCATTCTTCTATGCACTTTCGCTTTGTTGGTTTCTTTTTGGCGATAGTGCGACGATTGTCGTATTTGTCTGCTGCGCTGCACAGGAGGCTATTCTGAGTTTTTTTTTTTGTTTTTTGGCCCTCTTTCCTGGGCCTTATTTTCTATGCTTTATTTTCTCGCTTTTTTTTGTTCCGTAAAATCGCGCTAACCTTACACCGTTGGTTTTTTACTTTCCTTCCGCCGCTCTGCCCCGTTTTTTTTTTCTCCTCCTCCTCCTACGCCCTGCCTGTTTTTTTGGTCCGTCTCCACAACACCCCTACGCCCGCCATTCATAGCCCCTTGCTTCCCTTCCTGCCTATTGTTCTCCTGCTTGTGTTCTTTTTTTGGCCTCTTATTTGAGTCTTGTACATAATCGTCGCCGGGCCTCCTTTCCAGATTCCACCGCCGGCCCCGCCGCTTCGCTACCTCCACAATCCTTGCCTATTGCCGACTGCCCCCTATGTCCTTGCCCGTGCAGATGGCCATGAAGTCTTCCAATATGGCCCACTCCCCGGCAAACTTGCCCCTCCAGCACCAGATCCAGATCTTGCCCCACGCCGCACAAGCCCAGGCCCAGGCCCAAGCTCACGCCATGGCCCATGCCTCCTCACAGCAATCCTCCAGTCAAAATGGTGAGGTGTCTTCGCTTTTACTGGAAACCACCAGCTCCACATGGCTTGCTATTGGCTCCTTGGCTGAGCTGCTCGGTGACTTGGAGAAGGCCTCGGTGCTGTATGAAACGGCTTTGAGACACAGTCCCAATAACCCGGACGCCTTGACTCGCTTGGCAACCATCTTCCGCTCCAGAGACCACTTTCTAAAAGCCGCGGAGCTCTATGAGCAGGCTTTGAACTTCAACCATGAAAACGGCGATACCTGGGGTCTTTTGGGCCATTGTTACCTTATGATGGACGATTTACAACGTGCTTACGCCGCCTACCAGCGTGCTCTTTACTACTTGGATAATCCGAATGTTCCCAAGTTGTGGCATGGCATTGGCATTCTCTATGACCGCTACGGCTCTTTGGAGTACGCTGAAGAAGCCTTTGTGCGTGTGTTGGACTTGGACCCCAATTTTGACAAGTCTAACGAAATCTACTTCCGCCTCGGCATAATATACAAGCACCAGGGCAAGTTGCCGTCGGCGTTGGAGTGCTTCCAATATATTCTATCCAACCCGCCACACCCATTGACCCAGCCCGACGTGTGGTTCCAGATTGGTTCCGTGTTGGAGCTGCAAAAGAACTGGAACGGTGCCAAAGAGGCATACGAAAAAGTCTTGGAGGTCAATCCAAACCATGCCAAGGTTTTGCAGCAGTTGGGCTGCTTGTACTCGCAAGCTGAGGCCTCGCCGTCTAGCTCGCCCGATACCCACCTGAGACCCTTCAAACAGGACTTGAACATTGCCTTGAAGTACCTTACGCAGTCCATTGACATTGACTCATCCGACGCTCACTCGTGGTATTACTTGGGCCGGGTGCACATGATCCGTGGAGACTTTAACGCAGCCTACGAGGCTTTCCAGCAGGCCGTCAACAGAGACTCCAGAAACCCCACGTTCTGGTGCTCTATTGGTGTGCTCTACTACCAGATTTCGCAGTATCGCGATGCCTTGGATGCCTACACCCGGGCCATCCGCTTGAACCCTTACATCAGTGAGGTGTGGTACGATCTCGGTACCCTTTACGAGACCTGTAATAACCAGATCTCCGATGCTTTGGACGCCTACCGCCAGGCCGAGAGGCTAGACCCTGGCAATCCCCACATCAAGGCCCGTCTAGAACAATTGATCAAGTATCAACAAGACGGAAACACCCATCCTCCACAACCTCCGCCAGTCAACCAGCAACCTCGGTTGCCCCAGGGAATGGTTTTGGAAAGCACGCAGCAGCAGGCTACGCCTGGGCCTCAGCAGCTCCACCAAGGCCCTCAGCAACTCCATCTGGGCCCGCCTCCTCCGCAGCAGCACCCCAACCAGCCCATGCCGTACCACCAGCAACTCCACCACACGCCGGCAGCCCCTTCAGCAAGCTTGCAAGTGGTTCCACAGCCATTCCAGCCTCTGCACGCGGTGCAGCAAATCACCCATCAGGGCCCCCCGCAAAACCCCGCACCTCATCCTGAAACCATTTCTCATAGGCCTTCGCCGCAGCCACAACTACGCCAAGAAGCTCCTCCGGCTCCTCTCAACATCAATGGGGCCAAGGTCGAAATTCCTGCAGTCAACCTTGAGAAGAGCTCGAAAAATGGCTCGATTAAAAGAGATCTTGATCACAAGTTGGACTCCAAGGTCGTGAAGAAGCCCAATTCCGAAGTGTCTGAACCCCCCGTGTCGGAAGAAGCCTCAGCTAAGCCTATGAGTGGACCTGTAAACAGTGCTGAGAATAGTGCAGGACATGGGGCTCCCAGCGAAACAGGCACTTCCAAACCGGCCTCAGAAGAAACAGGCACTTCCAAACCGGCCTCAGAAGAAACAGTCAAGATCGAGGTGACCGCGCCAGTACCGGTGCCAGCGCAGGTAGCGGAGCCCAAAGAAAACGCCAAGAGTGAGGAAAACATTGCAGCCAAATCCAAGACCGCATCGCCCAACCCCAAGCCTCTTAATCTAGAGAGAAGTACGGCGGAGCCCGTGAACATGGCGGATGACGATGACGAAGAGGAGGATGATGAGGGCATTGCACCCGAGCCTCCTTTGAGAAAGGTCGAAGAAGATGAGAACTACGATGACGAGTAGTGTTGTGAATGAGTCCAGTGATGTCATAGACCTTACAATAGATAAACACTGCAGCGAGCGTAGTGAAGACTTTAAGCTATGTAAAACCACCGGGAATGGAGGCCCTTGGAGGCTCCTTCTCCGTCTTAATAATCGTAAGGTCCGAGAGTTGTCTGCATTTCTGGTAGCACAAGAACAAGTTGGACGCATCTTTGGCCACGGCCAATATGCCCATGGCTAACAAGTTCAGTAGAAACGGCAAGTCTGACACCGACGAAAAGTACGGCATAGAACGAAGCCCCAAGCACACGGCCTTTCCAAGGTACGACGCCATAAACGGCCACATCACCGTCGTCACGAACGTCACCACGCCCAGCCTCACCAAAAGCGTATCAGAGTAGTCATGTACTAGACACGCCTTGGACTTGTAGACCATGTGGAGCACCTTGCAGTGTAGGTAAGCGTAGAGGTGTTTTTCCTTGAGGAGCGCTAGGATGGAGTTCAAGGACCATGACTTCTTGGCATGGTTAATCCTGGCCCCCAACAAAAGGGATAGCCCCGAGATTCTAGACTCCAACGTCTCTAGACGGGCGAAATCCTTGGGGGAAAGAGAGTCGGCCAAGTCTTTGGGGCACACTGCACGAGCCATGGAGAAGTGGACCCGGTTGAACGTTTCCCGGTACAAGATATCGTAGGCCCATCTAAAGGGAACCACCAAGGCCACTAAGACCGAGGGACTGGTCCAGTTGATATTCTGGAGCAAACGACGGCTGTTTAGGAGATCCAGTAGAGAGAAGCCATTACTATGCAGAAGCACGGTTTTAGCATTTTTCCATAACAATTTAGCCAACACGTGGTTTCCCAACGCCGACAAGAAGTTACAGATAAGTAACTCATTGAAGATCACGGGCCACACGAGGCCTCTGCGCCGTTTGAAGAGGCAGTCCATTAGCAGCAGGCCTCGCATGCGGTACATAATCACGGGAAGAAGCGAGATCTGGTGCAATTTGACCTGGTTAGAGGCCGAAACAGCCCGAGAATTGACCCATGCAGGCCCACCAACAGTTTGAGGTCTTAGTGAATCCAAAAAGCCAGGCGACACGGCTCTCACCATATTAAGACCACATACCGTTAATCCAGTCACACCCACCGAGATTATACCTGCACTAGCACCCAAGAGACCCAAAGCTATGGTGGAGTACAGGGCCATGTCGACGATTTTATCACGGACCAAGGCATTGACGCCTAGAATCGCCAGGCCTTTGAGTTTGAACTCGATTTTGCTCTTGCACTGTGGACAAGGCGTAGAGAGCTTCCACAGATTGTGGGGGTTAGACGAACCTGCTTGAGTTCTTGTTTCAGCAACCCCTGCCCCTAACAACGATACCCAGCGTGCACGAACCGTGAAGCCAAGAATACTGGGTTCATTATCGGTATCATTATCGGAGTCCACATTAATGGTGTATGGAGAAGAATTGACGTGTGGGTCCGGGCTCAGAATCTCCCGGTCGATCTTGGAAAATGAAATCGAATTAATATAATCAATAAGACATTTGCGGTGAGTCACCAAGTGGCATGTAGAGCATGGTTGAAGAAGATCTTGTGCATCTTTAAGTGTTCCGAACGGCGGCACCTCTGAGTCCCCTCCCAAGCATAACGCACACGTCTCCGACATTGCAGTATGTATATTGTGTGTAGTGTATAGTACTGTAGTGTATAGTACTGTAGTGTATAGTACTGTGGTGTATAGTACTGTGTACTGTGGTGTGGTGTATAGTACTGTGGTGTAGTATGTAGTGTATAGTACTGTGGTGTAGTGAGGTGTAGTGAGGTGTAGTGGGTATGAAAGGGTCTGGGGTGCGCGCACATGACTTCGGATGCGAATAATAAGAAAGTGGGGCAATTAAGTTACGGGAGGCCGGTTTAGACTTTAAAGTGAAGGCAATTAGATTAAATTATTTAGAAAAATGTAAGGTGTGATTTTGAATAGCGGGTTTTAGAGTCCTGGATATAATTGATTTTTGGAACCCCCTTTTTTTTTTTTTTTTGGTAAACCAACCTCTCGTCTTTTGTCTCATCTTTTCTCACGTCTTTTCTGTAAAATGTAAAATGGGTGCAACTCCCGGAAAAAGTGAGAATATACTACTATCCATGTCCACACAGTACTATACCAACCTTTTTACCAACCTATTCTTATACACTTTTTTTACAAACTTTTTTTTTACAACCTTTCTACAACCTTTTTTTTACAACCTTTTTTTTTACAAACTTTTTTATTAACCTATTCTTTAGTATTCTTGTATTTATCCTGCATACACTAAGCCACGTTCCAGTCACACTAACTACAACATAACTATCCTGCCCATAGTCTATCATCATCGTCTATACTATGGATCCAAGTATAATGACTAGATTGTTTAGAAAGTTGAATTGTTTTCCGATTGTTTTCCGATTGTTCCGATTGTTCCGATTTTTCAGTCCCGATTGATATTGCGTGATCATAGCATGAATGGGGACATGAATTAAACTCTTATTCTCATATCTCCAATTAAAACCTAAACTTACCGATATTTTCTGACTAGTCATTTTCTGACTGGTTATTTTCTGACTAGTTATTTTCTGACTAGTCATTTTCTGACTCATATATTCCTTGAATTCCATACTCCTCATTGGTCTATAAATCTAGTACGAAGTTATGTCCATTACTCTATTAAGTATACCATTCAATAGGACTACGAGACTACATACAATCAGCTCATTCTTGCTAATTATTCACCAACTATCCATGCATCATCCCTTGGTACTAGAATTAAACAGTCTACAGATTAGACAGATTAGATAGACTAGACAGTAGACAGTAGACAGTAGACAGTAGACAGTAGACAGTAGACAGTAGACGGTACTAGTACCAAACAGTACTGTCCATTAGACAGATTAGACAGACTAGACAGTTTTTGTCACGAATTAGTACTACTATTACGCACAGTACAGTTAATACCAATGAGTCACTAACTACACCAATTCAAAATGTACCAGCGTGGATAGCTCAGAAGTCACAGTAAGTAGTAAGCCAAAGTAAGTAGTAAGCCATAGCACTGGAAGAGGGTCTAGTATTATATACACATCATGTATGGTTTCGTCAAAATATATACTCCTTGTCGGAGCATCGTTCCCTCCATCTCCATGGCCTGCTTACATTATGGATAAGATGCTCCTACAGACTATTCCAGTACATCAGTACATCAGTACATCAGTACATCAGTACATCAGTACATCAGTACATCAGTACATCAGTACATCAGTACATCAGACAGATGTACACACTATAATGGATTATATAATACCCTGGAAAATTAGTCACCACTCACTGCAATATTAACCATACTTCCTCATACTTCATCCCAAGTCTTAACTACTACTTCCCTATTCTATACACCACTTCTCACTATACTACAGTAGTGTAGTACATAGTGAGCTGTGTAGTATTATGTATAGTAAATAGGATGACTAGAAAGAAAGAGTAGTCAGTCAGTATTAGTAGTCAGTCAGTATTAGTAGTCAGTATTAGTAGTCAGTATTAGTAGTCAGTATTAGTAGTCAGTCAGTAGTAATGAGTAGTCAGTAGTCAGTCAGTAGTAATGAGTAGTCAGTAGTAATGATTAGTAGTCAGTAGCCAATATTCAGTAGTCAGTAGTATTAGTGAGTAATCAGTAGTGAGTATACTAGAGTCAGTAGTCAGTATTAGTAGTCAGTGAACTAGAGTAATAGTCAGTATACTGTAGTAATGAGTAGCAGTGAGTAGTAATGAGTATACTGGTACTACTCTAGTTTTTCCATTAGTTATATTAGAAGTGGTATTATAGATAGATACAGTAGTAGTTGATATCGACCCTAAGTTGTGGTTGACTAAAATAAAAGGATTCATCTTGTTGAATAATGACCTTCACATTAATCTCAAACCATCTACCCATCTACCCATCTACTATAAACAAGACCAGACCAGACTATACTATACTATACTATACTATACTATACTATACTATACTATACTATACTATACTATACTATACTATACTATACTATACTATATACTAGAGATTATACTTCGTACTACTATATACTGTATACTAGACCACCTATATTGTAGTCTATATCATATTCTAGATACTGAACCAATACTATATACTCTATACTATATTCTGAGTACTATACTACATACTCTACTAAGTAATATTTACTGGACCATACTCGAGACTATTCTAGTCTTTATCGTATGAGTAGTCTTTGGTCTTTTTATATACTTCATACTAGACCATGCTAGACACTAGATTTGACTAGATGGGATTCTGGGACAAACTGACAATCAAAAGTATAAAATCATGGCATTGTTAGTCAAGGCATCAATCTCGGGTCATTCTTTCATCATCTTTAAGGTATTTGATCGTCTTGAGGGTATTTGATCGTCTTGAGGGTATTTGATCGTCTTTAGGGTATTTGATCGTCTTTAGGATGTCGAGAGTATCAGAGACTCTACTCAGTATGAATATAGAGGACTCTAACTCTAATGACTTAAGGTGAGCCATGGACCAGTATTCATGTTGGCTTGATCCTTACCTTTCCACTCTTTCACTGAGTCAAACCACACGTTGATACCATTGATACATCCATTGATACCATTGATACATCCATTGATAGCTGAATACTGATCATGGACCAAGGTTCAATGCCTGGGCGGTACGAATACCTTCAGCGAAGTGAAACAACCGGGAATCCACAGCCACATCTTCAGTACGACACATGTGCACCAAGTCATCATACAAGTTGGAAAGAGGCAAGGTGAACACCTCGATATACTCGCCATCCTCCAACTGAGGCTCCGGCGCCGGGTTCTTTGAAGCTTCAATGTCCACCGTCACAAGCGACATGTTGGCGTTGGTCAAGCCGGGGTCGCTGAACACCGCAATTGATTGCTGGATGACTGTGCCCTTGTAACCAGTCTCCTCAAGCAACTCCCGTTCCGCCGTAGACTGGATGCTTTCATTGGGGTCCACCAACCCTGCAGGCATCTCCACCACCACCTTTCCACATGGCGGCCGAAACTGTTTCGTCAATACAATCTTTTTGCCACCCTGTTCTTTCTTATTGTTGTCACTCTTTCCTTCGCCCTTATTGTTGTCACTCTTTCCTTCGCTTTTATTGTTGTCACTCTTTCCTTCACTCTCATTGTTGTCACTGATGATACCGAGAATGCTGACGGCGTCTATTCCCGTGGTTTCGGTACGTGTGGTCCGGATAGCCATCTCCCATTCCCGAGGCCTGCCGTCGGGATCGGTGTAGTTGATTTTGCGGGTCTGGATCCACTTGCCCTGGTCCATGGGCTCCACGGAGTTGACGTATGCTTTGAACGGCGACTTCTTCATGGACATCCGTGCGTTGGAGAGAGTGCGAGCAATGCGAAGAATCGTGACTTACCGTGCGAGAAAAAAAGGAGGTGACAAGTGAAAAGGAAGGAGAAAAAGAGTGAGAAAAAGAGTGAGAAAAAGGGTGGGAAAAAGAGTGAGAACTGAAGAAGGAGTAGGTGATCCGTTGGTTTGGTTTCTGAGTGCGACCAAAAATAATACAATTCTCCTTCCGCAATTAACTACTCAAACATCACTCCCGCCATACATTACACATTTACACCCACCAACATATTCTCAATTCACACCCACCCACATTGTACCCTCCACATATTCACTGTTTTATCTGACACTAATTGATTGACAGATTGATTTATTGATTTATTGACAGATTGACTGCTTAACTCATTGACTGCTTTTCATTGACAGCTTAACTCATTGACAGCTTGACAGACAGCTTGACAGACAGCTTGACAGGCAGCTTGACAGACAGCTTGACAGCTTGACAGCTTGACAGATTGACAGCTTGATTTATATTACCATTATGTCGGAAGAACTTGATGCCATTCGGGCGCAGATCCAGAACCACCTTGTGGATCTGGGCAACTACGACACCATTTCACAGCTGTTAAAGTTGAAATTATACGAGTCTGGCTGGCTAGATCGTGTGACGGTATTGGCCGCCAAGGAACTCGCCAGCCAGCCTGCAGACCAGCCCATGAACTTTGAGGTCCTCTATAAGTCCTTGAAGGAGAAGGCTCCGCTGATGATCCCGTCTTCCGTTAAGGAGGAGACCTTGGACCAGATCAGAGATTACCTCAACGAAACAATTTGATTAACTCATCCTTACCCCAACATTTATGGTGTTGTATGCAAGATAGTACTTGGTATAATTCTCAGGAATACCAATAGTATTATATCATACACTCATATTTCCATGGTATCATTCAATTGTTAGTGTTATATGTTCTATGGTGAGAGTAATATCGTGTTGATTTATCTGAACCTAGTAATCTCTACTACACTACAATATACACTACAGTATACCATACTATACTATAGCTGTGCATTAACCAATACACTCTACTAGTACTAATATTTTAGTATACACTACTCTATCACAATACTACTACTATAGATATGCTTTTAATCCATGACATTAAAGATCATCTGTTTTTTATTTGCCATAGTGAATGGCTAGTAACATGACCATACCCAAGTTATATGCAGTCCGTAGTAACACTCTATTCCAATTTGTCAGACACATAGAGAGAAGACACGTGTATATATATCAATATATAAATATCTATATATATATGTACTTGAGTGTTTTTTGTTGTTGTTGGTGGGACCTACATATAACGCACCCGTGCACCAGATTTTACCCAATCACCACGCACTTTTTTTTGCTGATTGCCTAGGAAAAATCCGCAGACTTAAACCTCTCTACCAACACCTACCACTCCTACTACTCCACCCCACAATGCTAGCTTTAAGTGCCAGTGCCAAAAGCCTCGCCACAGCAGCGAAAACAAATCACAAGGCCATGGTGCTCCAAGCCCTGCGCCTAGCATCGGCCAAGGTCGGGCTCCCCGCCAAGGACTTGACCCCCAAGCCAATGGAGACCAACTTCCCCTTGATGTCACAGAAAACCGCGTCGGCGCCTATTGATTATGCGTTGACGTCGTTGGATGCCATTGCCATGTGGGCCCGGAAATCATCGTTTTGGCCCGTGACCTTTGGTTTGGCCTGTTGTGCTGTGGAGATGATGCACGTGTCCACGCCAAGATACGATCAAGATAGATTGGGTATTATTTTCAGAGCTTCGCCCCGTCAGTCGGATATCATGATTGTGGCTGGTACTTTGACCAACAAGATGGCTCCTGCATTGAGACAGGTTTACGACCAGATGCCGGACCCCAAGTGGGTGATTTCCATGGGCTCGTGTGCCAATGGAGGAGGCTACTACCACTACTCGTACTCAGTGGTGCGGGGCTGTGACCGGGTGGTGCCTGTGGATATTTATGTGCCGGGATGTCCTCCTACGGCCGAGGCCTTGATGTACGGAGTGTTCCAGTTACAGAAAAAGATGATGAAGACCAGAGTCACGCGCTTGTGGTATAGAAAGTAGGCGTGCCTATTTGGATATTCTGATAGCTTACGCTATTGCTTGCATTGTATAGTACTCATACACATAATGGTTACAGGTTTACACTCACTATTCTGGTTATGGGCCGTGCACGGCCCATCCATCCATCCACCGATCCATCCACCCATCCATGCACCCAAACCTCATATGTCACCCGATTGTTATAGTAACCTGACCTTATCAAACTCAATATTTATTTACCTATGGAAAATAAATTACCAACTAGATCTCGAATTATATTAGTATATTCACCATATTGTACTTAGAATAGAATCGTAGTGTATATAGTAGTGTATAGTAGTGTATAGTAAAGATTGTGAAACAATTGGTAATATTGTTTAGAATGAAAAAAAACCCTGCATATAACCATATATACTGCATATTAAACTTAACCACAATCAACCCATTCCATCATTAATAATAGTAAAAAGAGTGTATAGAAGAGTGAAGAGTTGTGTATATAAGGATAGTGAATAGTAGAGAGTGAGAGTGAGAGTGAGAGTGGAAGTGGAGTAGTGTATATAGAGTATACTCACATTCATATGGAATGCTCAGTACCTGCTCTCTACATCAGTGTACTATATACACTCCACACTACAATCCCACAGTATACATATTATATATGGAATATTACACTAATACACTAATCATAGTAATCAAAGTAAACCTAGTCTTAGTATAAATAGTACAATGCAGGATATTATTCTATTAATACAACTCATTACTTTAATCCGCTCCAAGACTCCAGCTCATACTAATACTACTCTAACAGTATCAGTCCTTCAATCATTTTTGCCCGAATTATTTAATTTTATTATTTAATTCTATTATTTAATTTTATTATTTAATTCTATTATTTAATTTTATTATTTAATTCTATTATTTCTGAATCAGATAAAACAACAAATTAAGTGGATAACCCCTTTTTAAGAGGATTAAATATAAATTAATGGCAGATAAACCA
>NLAD01000838.1:0-31794 GCA_002370245.1 Metschnikowia sp. 04-226.1
AAAACGCGTGGTTGTCTCCGAATCTAGGGGTAAGTATGATTTCAGAGAGGGGCTTCATCTCACCTTGGTAGTCTGCAAAGAAAGCATAAGAGTCTGCCGCCCAAGCTGTAGAGGCCACAAGCGAGGCATAGACGAAACTGGATAATTTCATGATGGTTTCTGAAGCTTTGAATAGCGGGAAATGGCTTCTTTTTATAACACATCAGAAATAAGAAAAACGGTCCTCTGGACTTAATTGCTTGGCATGAACCCATTGTTCAACCAACAAATCATTCTAGATGCGGGGCTGGTAAATGTGCTCGTCTAGCTCTAAAGCGGGACAATGTTGCGAAGGCTTAGGTGCAGGACAACAATGCCGAAGTGCGTGAAGGAAAACAATATTAAGGTGTTTCAAGGAAGCATTAGTAAGTTGATTAGGTTTCAGCTGTGCATACACTCCTCTAGGATTATGTAGATTTGATCTTGCCTCAGTCTATCCCAGTTACTCTTACTCTTGCCAGCACCTTAACTAGTACTAGGAAAAGCCTGATGTTCTGTCCTCAATTGAGCTGTTTCGAAAGTCATTCAAGTGAGCGATTTCATCGCTATGTATATTTAGCCCCCAGGCCACTTTTCAAAGAGGCTTGGACGAGGCTTGGACGAGGCTTAGACAAGGCTTGGACGAGGCTTAGGCGAGGCTTAGTCAAGGCCTAGATGTGTTGCACGTTAAAAGAAACGCTCTCGGAATCTAGCCCGTGCGTCCCATTGGCTAATAATAACTCTAATAATACTGAACTTCTGTAGTCATCTCGTTGCTTGTATTCATGTTTGTTTCTAACTCCTCTTGAGAAATCCTTACTTGGTAATTACAAGCTGAGCTAATTCGATACCCTTCAAAAGTGAACCGGAGCATCATACTTATATAGTCCAAGCTCCGGAAAACTTCTTCATGTGACATCCTTCCACAAACCCAAAATTGTAGCCTTCCTCATTAAACCCCTCACTAGAGCTTGTTGTCAGAGAGCTCTCATTGGATGTTCACACGATCCCCACCGGATTTTAACGGAGACACAATTTCATAAACCCCACATTCCAGCCTTCTTGCCTCAACCCTTAATCTGAGTTTTCTATCGGAGATTTATCATTGGATTTTTTCATAAGATCCCCGCCGGATACATTGGATGTTTGTACCCGCTAGGGGATTTATCGAAGTCCACCTATTTCATCTGCATCCTGCATAATGAATCACGTTGAGATAGGAGTTCTTCTCACAGGGTTCAACACTTCTCACAGGGTTCTACAGCCACGCCGTGATTATATACAGGACAATCTTAAGATTTGTTTTGTTAATTCTACAATTTCACAGCTCACCTCTCAGATAGATGGACCAATCAGAATTCACCTACAGCATAATTTAAATGGCCGTAATTTTCAAGTCTGGTCCAAAAATCACATGACTCTATATATGTGGACTGTCACATAACCAACACACTAACTATGGCCCCGTTCATGAAGCAGACATCCTGGAACGAGCCCCTTTTTTTTTTTTTTTATTTTTCGTGTCTATATTCTGATGAGTATAATTATAATTAAGTGAAAACTGCAGTGTTTTTTGTAAACAGTCATCAGGCATTAATTACTCGGACTCGAGGTGAGTCACTTGATTTTGGGATGTATGGGTTTCTCTGGGGTCTTTTGGCTGCGAACTGCGACCATTACTGATCTTTTTATTCAAACTAGTCAAAGCATTGGGGTGAAAAAGACAGAAAGAAATAAGAAAAAAGGGCTGTATTTATCACCTATTACTTTGGAATTTCTTTTTTTCTGTTGAAAAACACAAATTATGGTTTCTTTGGGTACCCAAGAACGCTAGGGTTCTGGTGAGTTTATTATGGACAAATCGGCATTAAATACAAAACAGCCAAAAACATTATTCTAACATTAAAAACTTATAAACATCAATTAATATCCTGTGGCAATTATAAAAAAGCATGCATTCATTCAAATGTTGGAGCACAGAGTAGAAAGAATATCTGAAGTCGTTCCTCTACCATTTATTTGAGAATGAGCTCACTCAAGCAGTTTCCAGTTCAATCCAAGGACAGTAGGTTCAGACTCATTGCTATTTACTCTGGATCCAATTTGAACCAATTAAAAAGGTCAACAGCCAACCATGATCTCCGTCGGTGGAAATTAAGATGAGAACTTGCAATTGCCTTTTGGTGAAGACACGACCACCTTAGTTGACCAGTACGGAAGTGGCATCAATTTGGACCACAACTCTGGTGATGTGGGAGATCCAAATTCTAAATTGAGGGATTGGATGTTTTTTTTTTCCTTTAAATCCCAATTAAATTTGTCTATGGTTTAGTTCACTGTATTGTCTACTCTATGGCATACTGTATATTATGGTGTAAGATGACGACAGCTGTATGGAGTGGAAGCTTTGATATTGGAGTTGTTGTTGCAAAATTACTGAATACGCCAAATTCACCAAACCATACTATCAACACTATCCACTCGATATAATCATAGGTGATCTAGACGGTGCTGCATAGAGGCCAATTCCGGGGCTTATATCCAGTTCCGACCTATTGACTCAGGTCGTTCAAACCTCCCGAAAAAAACCAGAATTTGTAAATTTAAAGCTTCAACAGATTCCATAGTGTTTAAATACCAACATATGCCTTTGGAGGCCTTGAAACTAATATGTGTGGATGGTAATGGTGAAGGCCCATTTTGAACGTGCATATCACGTGACAATCGCCAAAAGATATGGCCCGAATAGGAAGGTGCATGGTCGGAATAGCCAGTTCCGGGGCTTATATCCAGTTCCGACCTATTGACTTAGGTCGTTCAAACCTCCTCAAAAAAACAAATTTTCTTTTTTTTTCACCGATAACTGAATTATTCAACCCTTCATACCGACATATTTTCTTGGGAACCTTGAAGCTGGAGTTTGTGGAGAGAAATGGAGGAGCTAAGTTTTCAAAGAGAAAGTCACGTGAGCATTCCGAGGGCCCAGTGCTGCACCAAATCCTTCATTAGTATTGCACAACATAATACTTTTGCATTAAATATATATATATACAACAATGGTATAATATCACTAGTTGAAATGATATTATACTGTGGCGACTTACAAATCACTTGAAACCGTACTCTGCCCATCTATCAGTGACTTGTTTCTTGGTGGCAGGCTTATACCCATCGAAATCACAAGTGGTGAACTTAAACTCTGCGTTAGTGTACTGCGGTGGAAGCAAACAGTCGGTCACACACAAGCCACCCTTTTTCTCTGCCATTCTGGGGCCCATACTGATGAAAGGAGCCAATGGGAAAGCCATCTGCTCCTGGAAAAAGTACTGGTCGTCTCCGGGCGTGTGTCTGGTGGTGTAGGCCCAGATCAACTTTCTGAAGTTAAAGATATCGATGTCGTCACCCACCAAGATGATTTCATGGATCGGGAAACACACCTTATTGCCGAAAAAGTACTCGCCCACGAGCTTGCAGAATTCAGCACTGGTGGTTTGGAGTTTCACAAGCTCCTTGGTGTCGATCTTAATGGCCAACCAAAGAGCCTGTGCTTCGTAAGGAGTAAAGCATTCTTGGATCACCTTGGAGAGAACTGGGTGCTCGCGGGCCATTTGTTTGGCCTCAGCACTAATTAACCCACCAATAAACGTGTGTGTTTCATCCGTACACAAGCCAGGGTTGGACACGGGGAGAATGGCCTCGTCTCTATAGGTCATGGTGTTCACAGTGTACAAGGGACAAGGGTGGGTGGTGCCAGGGAAAACATAACCGTGCATCTCGCCAAACGGACCTTCGGGCACTTTCTCGTCAATATTGAGCGTGCCCTCCAAGACCATCTCCGAGTCCACCGGCACGAGAAGGTCATTGGTTTCCGCCTTGATCACCTTGAGTGGCTCTCCAATGATGGCTCCAATGTACTCATTCTCATTGACATCTTTGGGGACCGGCATGGAGCTGACCATGATGGCAGCAGGTGGCACTCCGAAACATAAACAAAAAGGGATTTCTTTTCCTTTTCCTATAGCTCTCCAGGCCAGCGAAACGTGTTCAATGTGCTGGGGATTAATCACCAACCCAGTGAGGTGCTTATCGTCATGGATCATGGCACGTGCAATGGACCAGTTGGTCCATGACTTGTCTGGGGTTTGCAAAATGAACATACCGTAAGTTTGGATATATTTTCCTCCATCTTCTTCATGCAAATAAGGAGCAGGTAAGGCGTCGAGCTTGATCTGGTCTCCAGATAACTTGTTCATTTTGACAGGGGCTTCTTTTTCATCCGTAATCACCTGCGGAGAAATGTAATCTTTTTTCTTTGCCGCAAGCAAATAATCAATGATTTCGTTCATGGGGGTTTGGGAGTCCAAGCCCAAGTGAAGGGCCACCCTAGCATGGTCATTTCCAAAGCCTCTAAGCCCGGCATTGCATCCCACCATGTTGAACAAGTTCTTGGGGTCTGGGTTACGAGCATCCTTCTTCAAATTTTTGAAGTAGGGCACGGGCAATTTGTCCTCATAAACCTTCCTCATGATGGCCCCAGCCTCAAGGTGAGGGTCCACTTCGGCAATGATCTCCACCAAGTCATTTTCGTTCTTTAGCACTTGTAAGAAATCTCTGTATCTCAATTCAGGTCTCAATTCGGACATTTTATGTTGTGATGAGGGCTCTGCTTTAATTACGATGAAAGGGCCTGAAATGGGGGATAATTTATATGTGGGTAAATATATGTGGGGTGTGCACACAAGCAGGCTCGGGCCTTCGCTGGGCCGATAAAGCGAGAGTGACGCGCGTGACCACAGGATTTTAGTCCCAGATGCCGATCTTGAGATGATTAAACGTTGTGTGACCCCCGCGACAGGACCAAAAAAAGATGCCGATCTTGCACATAGCTCACGCTAAATGCACCTTTAAATGAGCAGAATCTCACCTTGATAAGGCCCTTCAATTCCTGGAAAATGGCAGTCATTCTAATGTTCCGCCTACAGAGATTCCACAATTTGCAAAGGATCCAAAAATTGCAAAGAATTGCCTCCAAGCCCCAACTATGGTCACATTCTACTGCATCTACTCTATCAGGGCCATGGGCTAGGTCCTTCCACTCTAGTCTGGCTCTAGCAAACCGCCCGATCAACTACGAAAACGTCAATAACAATGTTTACCAGAAACCGCAGATGGTATCAAATTCTCGGCCCCGCAGAATTGTCGTGGCTATCACTGGAGCTACAGGAGTGGCCATCGGCGTACGTATACTCGAGCTACTCAAGTCCTTGGGCATCGAGACCCACCTTGTCATGTCCAAATGGGGCATCAGTACCATGAAATACGAAACCGACTACAAGTACGAAGACGTGGTGCAACTTGCTTCCCATTCGTATACGCTGAAGGATGTCACAGCTCCCATATCTTCAGGCTCGTTCCAGCATGATGGCATGATCGTGGTTCCCTGCTCCATGAAATCTTTAGCCGCCATTAGAATTGGCTTTACGGAGGACTTGATTGTCCGAGCAGCAGATGTGACGCTTAAAGAGCGCCGAAAACTTTTATTGGTGACCCGGGAAACTCCCCTCTCCGATATCCACCTAGATAACATGCTCTACTTATCACGCATGGGCACCATCATTTTTCCACCAGTGCCTGCGTTCTACACCAGGCCAGCCACCATAGAAGATGTGATCAACCAGACCAGCGGGCGGATCCTAGATTGTTTTGGAATCGACACCAATAACTTTCCGCGGTGGAACGGTATGACCAAAACGAAAACAATCAAACCCAAGGCTTAATAGACTAATAGATAGAAATAGGATGGTTTAATGTGTATAGACAAAATGCCAGCCGTTAGTAATCCATGCCAGTTGTTAGTAGTCCATGCCAGTTGTTAACTTGGGATATTGGAACCAACAAGTGTCTCTATATGCAGGACAGATGTGTATCAATACCATTACCACCAACCAATGGTGAATACTTACTGAAAATCTAAACTTCTTTCTAACTGCTCATACCCTGCGTTCAGCCAGACACAGAGAGGAAATCACTATTTGGTATTTAGTAAAGTAGAGAAGAGTGAGTAGAGTGAGTAGAGTGAGTAGAGTGAGTAGCCAGAATAGTCTGGTATTAATGTTTCCACTCCACCCATTCCATCTAATTTATATAAACCCGGGTTTTTTCCATTAAAAAGGTTTTGGATCTGGCACCAGAGGTGATTCTTTTCGGTAAAAGAGTGTTTGGGCAGAGCAGAGTAAAAGACTCTTGTAGATATGTCGAATAGCTAGTCGCTTGTATGCACACCAGTAATAATAATAATAGTAGTAGTAGTAGTAGTAGTGTTGATAGTAGTGCAGAGTAACAAAAGTAATATTAGTCACTGTATTAGTAATAATAATAATAATAATAATAATAATAGTAGTAGTAGTAGTAATAGTAGAATCTTTTTAACCAGTTTCAAAGACCAATTATTAGACTAATCCTTTAGGAAGATTGGACTGAGTTGTTGAGGCTTAAATACACAATGGTAGTAGCTAGCCATGGGATATGACACTATTACGTAGAGTAGTGTTATAGAGACTAGTACGTAGTAGAGTAGAGTAGAGTAGAGTAGAGTAGAGTAGAGTAGAGTAGAGTAGAGTAGAGTAGAGTAGAGTATGGAAGAGTATGGTATAGTAG
This sequence comes from Metschnikowia sp. 04-226.1, assembly GCA_002370245.1. Taxonomy (NCBI): domain Eukaryota; kingdom Fungi; phylum Ascomycota; class Pichiomycetes; order Serinales; family Metschnikowiaceae; genus Metschnikowia; species Metschnikowia sp. 04-226.1. The sequence continues at coordinate 6,676 of NLAD01000838.1, forward strand.
AGTAGAGACCATAGAGTGAAGTATGGTAGACTGGTACATCATATAGTAGATTCTAGTGGAGTGGAGTATAAACTATAGTAGAGTAGAGTATGGTAGATTGTTTTAAATCATAGTACAGTATAATATGGAGAGTAGAGTATGGTAGAGTGCTAGCACATAGTCTGTAGTCCATAGTAGAATATCTGAAAATATAATAGAAGCGTACAGTATAGAGTAGAGTAGAGTATGGTGGATCATAATATGGAAGAGTAGAGTGTAGTATGAGGAGTACTGCATCGTACATAGTAGAGAAGAGTGCATAATATGATAATCCTTTGTAGGGTACTAGTCGAGATAGTAGAGTAGAGTAGAGTATACTTGATCCCAGATGGGATCGAATTGGGTGTGTTATTATATCCCTATGAAGATGTATTTTTTTTTTTTAATCCAAAGGTTACTGGATTCTTTGAATGCTGTTTTCTCCCGGTTTATGGCCTATGCTCTCCTGGAGTCGTACTTCACCACAGCCCCCAAAAGTGTCATGAAGCCCTCGTGAACCTGCTCCGGTGTACTGTACTCTTCAGGGTTATGAGAGACACCATCTCTGGAAGGAATAAAAACCATGGCTGTCGGACACCGGAGCGCCGTGAGGCCCGAATCGTGGCCTGCTCCACTGACTATGGACATCGACTGCTCTTCGCCAAAAAGCTCATCCGAAGACTCCTTGATACAGGCCTTGCAGTCCTCGTCAAAATGTACGGCGGCCTGGTTCACTAGTTCCTTGGAAGTATAGGACAACTTGATCCCCGAGGACAGGATGATGTTGCCAATGGCCTCGAAGATCTCCGCATGCATCAAAGTAAGCTTTTCATCAAAGTGGTGTCTCATATCAATGATAAACCTGACCTTTTCGGGAATCACATTCACCACTGCAGGCTCAAGGTCCAAGATACCCACACTGAACAAACCCCCATGTTTATGGGCCACTTCGTTACCTGCAACGATGATTCTGGACGAACAGAGCAATGCATCGGACCTGGACTTGAAGGGAGTGGTTCCTGTATGTTGAGCCTTTCCAGAAACCACCATCTCGATCCATTTGAGTGCCTGGATGCCCTGCACCCGGCCGATCTTCTTGTCCAGCTCCTCCAATTCCGGTCCTTGCTCGATATGGAGCTCGAAATGTGCAGCCAATGGGTTTTCACGGTATGAACAAGGGGTTTCGCCCAAGTACCCGATCCGCACCAACTCTTCCCGTACCGATACTGGAGTTTGGTCCGTCACCGACTTCATCTCGTATATGGTTTCCAACTCGGCTGCACCGGCCCATACCGATGACGACATCATGCTCATGGGGAATCGGGCTCCCTCCTCATTTTGCCAGTTCACCACACACACTGGGTAATTGGGCGTATAATTATTTTCCTTGAAGGTGCGGAGAACCTCCAAGCCACTAAGAACTCCCAAGATACCATCGTACCTTCCGCCCGTGGGTTGTGTATCCAAGTGGGAACCCATGGCTGTAGGCAAGCCGTCTTTTTTCCCGGGGTAGATGGCGAAAATGTTCCCGAGCTGGTCGACTTTCACACTGCACCCGAGTTTTTTCGTCTCCTTCACAAACCAATCCTTGACCCCCTTATCTTCATCCGATAAGGCCAAACGACAAACGCCAGTTTCGGTTTGATTCTTGCCCCAGACGCCTTTGGGGCCGAACTGGTTACTTGTCTCATGGATGGTGTCGATCAAACGGCCGCCAACGATGTTGAAATCCAGTGCTTTTGTGAATAACTTAGTCAGAGGCATTTTTAATGGTCTGGGAAACTAGGGCGAGTGGCCCGTCTTATATATTCGTAGATAAGGGTTTACCTCGGATTACCCAAACAGGCAACCGAGAATCCCGCACTCACTGTACATGGCATTGACGCATCGCGGCCGCGCTAGTGGCAGATTTGACTCATAAACTCAGTATCAAACAATAAATCGAAGGGCTCCTCAGCTCCACACACCGCCCACAAATCTTGGAGTTGCACTAAAATCCGCTCGATGAGTTTAGACTGGGACCGGTCACGGAGAGCCGCAAGTTTCGTGCGGAAAAAAAGACGGTTTGCATCGGACATGCTCGCACATGCTGCAATCATAAGTGACCATATGGGGAACACTGTAGATACATGGCACGGTTTCTCCATTTCCTGTTTTATCATTGTAACAATTGGCTGCAATTCTGAAAGCTTGCAGTCCTGCATATTGAGCATCTTTGTTAGTAGAATAATTGACGAATTTAACACTATGGTGGTGAGCGAATGGGTCACCTGCACAGTAGCATCAGCAGAGAAGCTCGGGGTCAAGTAACAAAGAGAATTTCTTGCCAACGATAGCAATTGAAAATGCACGGGTTTCTCCTTTTCATCCAATGGAACATTTAATCGACACAGCCACGAGGTTTTGGCAGCAATGTGGAAAGCCACTAATGGGTTGAGTCCATATTCAGATTGGGCCTCTTCCCAGAAGGCTAGAAAAAGGCCACTTTGATGTTTCATGAAAAACTGGAACGGATCAGGAACCAATTTCCGGATTTGGGTATGGTCACAGAAAAAAATCACCAATGGGTAATGGAAAATGAAATTCTCCATGAGGCATTTTTCAATGGGTTCAATGTACCGATTCTGGATCATCTTGGAAAGCCGGTGCGCGACAAACTTATGGGCCAAGGCAAAATGAAACGCACACCGAGTGGCATTGGAATTGGCAAATGGTTCACGTAAACAAAGAACTTGTAAAACCTGAGCGGCTATAAATAGCCAAGTTTCCTGTTTTTCAAGTACATCACTTTTCAAGCTGTGTTTATATTTGGAAATAGCCTCACTATACCGTTTATGAGCTATACTTCGGTGAGTCATATTTTCTGATGCATCAAAAGATGCTCCACATGCAATAAATACTTCTCGTAGCAGTGACGATGCATTGGCGGCCTGAAGCACCATATCATGGAACTCGTGCTGGTCTATGACGTGCACTTGGGCAAATGGAGGTAGGAATTTGCGCGCAAAACTGGTGAGGTAATAGCCATCCAACAATTCTTCTTGGGGGGTGGGAAGAGATGGTATAGTCTCGAATCCCGTATATTCTGGGGGATATGTAATAAGGGGTGATTCGTTAAAAGTGGGATTATGAAGGTACTCGGATTTGGAGGATTGGGACTGGAGGGTTAGTTCCACACTACCCAGACCTAGTGACTGATTTATTTCCAGAGTCAATTCCAGAGTCAATTCCAGAGTCGATTCAAGATTCAATTCCAGAATTCTTGTCAAATTCGATTCTAGATTCGGTAGACTTATTTCAGCCCTTTCTCCAGGTATTGGTTTCTTCTTGGCGGGCCAGATACACGTCTCCTTCCGCCTCTGACACCTCACACATGTACTCTTTGTTTCGTCACATTTGACCTTTCTTCTTTTACAATTGAGACATCCCGATACAGACCGGCTGCCACTTATATGCTGACGCTTGACCACATTCTGAAGCCCCGGCCGCAACACCACTTGGTATTCTCTGTAGGAGGGCATATGCGCAGCTGCTACATGTTAAGGCTGAGCATTGAAAGAAGTTCCGTCTCACGTGACGTGCATCTGCACGCGCGATCCTATGGCAGCCGATAAGGCAGAACCGCATATAGCATGAGCGTGCGCGTGTGGCTAGTAACTGCATATATGACTTGATATCCTGTGCAAAGAGTCACTTTCCTGTACATAAGAAGAGGTGTGGTTCGCGCACGTGACCCGACCAGGAGGCCATTATCGCGACCTTAGAAATCGCCTTCCAATCTCGTACTTCTTTTCTGCCAAATATGGGTTATAAAGCAGATATCGAAAAATACCCCGTATCTCGTTCAAGGCGCCTCTCGCCCTTAAACCTCTTGCAAATCGCAGCCTTCGTGCTGGGCCTCACTTACCTGTTGGTATTGCTCACTAAAGTATTGCCAGGCAGGCAGGGAGACTTGGTCTCGCCCGAGGACATTGTTCTTGGTGCTTTGGAAAATAACTATGCAGGCGAATGGTCCCGGAAATACACGTCCGAGCCCCATTTGGCCGGCACCAACTATGGCCTCGTTGAATGGACCAAGGATAAATTCGAGGAGTACGGCTTAAAGACCGAGGTCGACACCTACGATATCTACGTCAGTTACCCCGACAGTCACAGCCTAAAGCTCTTGGGAGCCAACAACCTGCTTCTCTACGATGCCCCATTAAAAGAGGATGTAATTGAAGAAGACACAACTTCCGGTGGCAACGATACCGTGCCCACGTTTTTGGGGTACGGAGCCAACGGAAACGTCACCGCGCAGTATGTGTACGCCAACTACGCAAGAATGGAGGATTTCGCGTACCTCAAGCAGCTCGGTGTGGATGTCAAGGGCAAAATCGTCATTGCGCGCTATGGCAAAGTGTTCCGCGGACTCAAGGTCAAGTTCGCCCAGGACAATGGGGCCGTGGGCGTCTTGTTGTACACCGATCCCGGGGACGACTATGGAGTCACTCCAGCCAATGGATACGAACAGTACCCCAAGGGCCCAGCCCGGCACGAATCGTCGGTGCAGAGAGGCAGTGTGCAGTTCTTGGGGGGAGAAGGAGCTGCTCCGGGAGACCCCACGACTCCAGGGTATGCTTCTAAAGGTGATGTGGAGAGACAGGATCCCCATGGCAGCATTGGAAGGATCCCTGCTCTTCCTATTTCTTATCGTGAGGTGCAACCTATCTTGAAGAAGTTAAATGGCCAAGGACACAAGGCACCCAAGGAATGGGTTGGAGAGCTTGACAAGTTCGACTACCATATTGGCCCCAACCCCAATGTCACGTTGAACCTCTACTCCAATCAGATCTTCAATATCACTCCCATGTGGAATGTCTATGGGGAGTTTGAAGGCAAGAACAAGGATGAGGTGATTATTATTGGAAACCACAGGGATGCGTGGATCAAAGGTGGAGCAGGAGACCCTAACTCTGGATCAGCAGCATTGATTGAAATTGCAAGAGCTCTTGGTGAATTGAAGAAGTCTGGCTACGAATTCGAAAGAACCATTATTTTGCAGAGTTACGACGGTGAGGAGTATGGACTCTTGGGATCCACCGAGTTTGGTGAGTACGCAGCCAAGAGATTGCAAAAGAACGTGGTGGCTTACTTGAACATGGACTCCGCTGCCATTGGCCGCTACTTGAAGCTCTCTGCCTCGCCCACGTTGAACCGTGTCTTGAGGAAAGTGGCCAAATTGTTGCCTTACCCAGTGAAACTGGAGGGTACACTCTATGACCACTTCAAGGAGCACACCAACGACCATATCAGCAATCTTGGTTCTGGCTCGGATTACACGGTGTTCTTGGAGCACTTGGGCATTCCGTCCGCTGACATCAACTTCCTGTCGGGTAAAGGAGACGCCGTCTACCAGTACCACTCCAACTACGACTCCTACTATTGGATGACCCACTTTGGCGACAAGAACTTCACGTACCACAACTTGGCGGCCAAGTACTTGGCGCTCGTGTCTCTTGAATTGACCAAACACAAGGTTATTGACTTTTCGCTCCATGAATACAGTGCAGACTTGGTGGCCTACTTCAATACACTTGAAGAGATCATTCCTAAGTCCTGGCACGAAAAGGTGGTATCCAGACACTCGATGATGGAGTACTTGGGAGACCTGGACGCCAATGAAGAGTACGTCTACGAAGCTACCAGTGGAAAGTATTTCTTCAAGTCCCACTACATGTTCCCCGAGCTCATGGTTCCCAAGCAGTGCCTGCACCACAGAGGAGGTATGATGACGTTGGACAAGAGCAAGCAGGTGACGTTTGGAGACATTTTCTACCACACCAAAAAGCAATTGGTGGGATTAGTCAACGCCTCATCCCTCTTCGATAATGAAAGTGACAATCTCCAGTTCCAGCACGAAAACAGAGATAGCCTCAGTTTCTGGAGGCGCATCAAGCTCCACTTCCAGATCGTTCACCACAACAAATTGATCCTCTACTTCGAGAGAAACTTCTTACATGATCACGGCTTATATCAGCGCAGCTGGTTCAAGCACATTGTGTTTGCCTCCGGCAGGTATACGGGGTATGCCGGGCAAACGTGGCCAGGCATCCGGGAAGCATTGGAGGATGCGGACTTTGACCGTGCAGTGAAATGGTTGGGGATTGCTTCCAAGGCTGCAAAGCGCGCCAGGCACACAATAGACTTGTGAGCCGTTCGTGAAATACGTGTCGGATTTAAGGTTCCGAATGCACCCATCAAGAAATAAATTCCATTTGTTTTAAATCCACACCCCTCTATTCATCACCATTCCATTTCCTTCCAAATTCATTCCATTCCTCTCCATTCCTCTCCATTCCTCTCCATTCCTCTTTCCTGTACATTCTATCCCTTTCCATTCCTCTCTCCTCTCCATCCCTTACATCCCTTCCACTTTTTCCAAATCCAGATTTGGCTATGGATCAATGACCAATAGGCGAGGGGAGGGGTTCTAAGTAGTGCAGGGCTCAGTAGTGCAGGGTGGAGTAGCGTAGGGCTGAGCCGTGCAGTGGGGAGAGGTGAAACGGTTTAGGGGAGTGTGTCATGTCTGATAATTCCAGTGCGCGGAGACGCGAGTGCATCGGCATTCAGACATGTCACATTGTGCTAATAACGCGCGGAAACAGAGGCGTTGCCGTATTGAGGCTAGATGTAAACTTGGCCATTCATGAGCGCGCTAACGACTGCGAAAATGGCTGAGGCTTTATATAGTCCGTTTTCCCCAGGCTTAAACCCTGTGCACCTTTTTCCCCATGTCGCTAGTCTTGAGATCCTCGCTACCTTTGTTTATCAATCTAGGCCTTGTCTTTGCTGATAATGCGGATAACGGAGGCTTGGATGGAGGGGTGGACGACGACGACCAAAAGACGGCCAAGGCCACGAAAAAGACCACTGGAAAGTCTACTGACAAAACTGCGGACAACACCCCTGCAACTGCCCAGACTGCTCAGACCATTGCAACAGGCACCAACGCCAATACGGCTGTTACTGATACTGCCAAGACAGATACAGTAGACAACACAGCAGTGACGTATAACCAATGGGGATTCACGGGGACCCAATCTAAGTGGGAGGAGCCCACCACCAAGGAGGCTAGTTCCGGCAGGGACAGCACGTCGGCCAGCTCTAAACAGACAAGCCTGAAGAACAAAACATCCAATGCGGCCAGAATCAAGCCCTCTTATGCTGAGGGCAACTGGAAGCACAGTGCATTTTTGGGGGCTATTGTGGCGGTCACAATGGCTCTTCATTGTTTATGATAGTTACGAACCCATATCGTATAGGAGACTTCGTGTAGGAGAAGGGAGTGCCAAGGCGGAGATAGCATTGTGATTGAACGTAGGCCCGAATCTACTAGCAGAAACAATTAAATTCTCTCCTGGGTATTTGCTTTGTTGAGCTCATTGTGAGGGATGGATTTGTAAAAGCTCACATTACGCACTGAATGAGACTAAATACAGAGGGCAGCATTAAGCACGAACCTTTCAAAATTCACGCTCCTCACTATATAGGGAATAATTCCATTAACAAGAATAAACGGTTATCTTTCGGTACATGCTTGGAATGAGACGCTTCAAAAATGCAAATCACAAGTATTACTGGGTGGTTTGTAGATTCTTGGAGGTGGACGTGCATATAGACGCGAAGATTCCAGTGCTCCCAATACAGTCAACTCTAGGTGACCCTAAACGCTGATTTCAAACAAGTTAGTCTTTCGCAAACCCGGCTTACCGTTTTCAGCCACATTCTGGCCCGTTTCGTCAAAGGGCTCCCCACAATAACCAGCATAGGCCATGTGATTGTTTTAAGATGACAAGGTGCATCATGTAGAAGAGCATGCATGCGCGAGAACAAATAGGGCCCGGTTTTTTCCACCAAAGATTCGCTCACATGGCGCATTATCCCGAAGTGTCTATTTACGCTCGGTGGGCTTGCAATCATCGGTTCTGAAGTCTCACCGCTTTCCATCCATCTTCCGCTTTGCCATATATATACGCAAACTGCCGCCGAGTCTTCCTTCCGTGTCCCAGAGCAAATGTCTTCCTTCACCCAGTTCGACCAAGACATTGGCAAATACAATGACGCCATGATCAAGAACAAATCCAACTGTCGCCTCGCAGACCCTGCCAAACTAGCCGCGGTCATCGAGCTCATGGAAAAGGTTTACACTCGGGAGTCCATATTGTTTTGTGTGGATGTGGAGGCATGGGAGAAAAACACCCGGCACGTCACCGAGGTTGGTGTCTCCATATACGACCCGCGGGGCCAGCAACATGCCTTGGTGCCCAATATCAAGACCATTCACTTCATCATCGAGGAAAACCTTCATCGGAAAAATGGGGCTTATGTTCCGGAACACTCCATGAATTTCTCTGGCAAAACCTCGCTTGTTGTCTCCAAAAAAGGCACTTGCGAACAATTGCAGCTTCTCATAAACGACTACTTCTATGACGACTCTTTCCCGTGTTTATTGGTGGGCCATGATGTTGGAGGAGACATCTCTTGGCTTCGCCTGATGAGTGTGAAGTTTCCTCATGGAATCAACAGATTAGACACGCAGACATTGTTTGCGTACAGTTACGGCAAATCGGGCTCGAGCTTGAAAAATGCTCTTCGTACCGTCAACCAGCCGTTTTCCTTCTTGCACAATGCTGGTAACGATGCTTATTACACCGTGATGCTTGCGCTCAAATTGTGTGATCCCAGCGTGAGGTCGCTTTTGAAGTTTGACGTCATCCCTCCCGATGAGGACAGAGAAGGGCCAAGAAAGTATCCCAAATTGCAAAACAACAGGAGCGAAATTACGTATTGGAAGTAATGGGGCTAATAAAAACCTCCATTGATCTGCCCCATGAGCGTCTTTTGCATACTCTCCCTGATCTCCGAAAGCTTCAACAAGAGTCCTGCGCATAGGCTCTTGACCCGATCGTCTATGATCAGCTCCCAGAATTCTTGGAGAATTTTCTCCACAAGAAACAAGTCACGGTCAAAGTGAGTGATAGCGAACACATGATCAACAACCTCGCATATTAGAAGCACGCCTGTGATGATACTCTCGAGAACCTGGATTTGGTCCAAGGTGGTGTTCTGGAGAATGGGCGTGATGAGTCCTAGAAACTCGCCTGCCATTTCGTTCAAGTCCACGGCATTAGGATATGCACAATGGAGAATTAATGAGAGCGTCCTGATGTAGTGTGCTATGAGCACCGGTGAGTAATGACCTATGTCAATGCCTCCGCTTTCGTACCATACAGCAACAAGAGGAAAGAAAAACCTCTTTCCGACTATTTTGGGAAAGTCTTCGAAATAATCGGCTGATACTTCGCTCGACCCGTTTTCCTTGGTCATCTTCGAAGACATCCTCAATACCTTCCCTCCGGAAATGCTATCACGTGCCTTTTCCGATGCCTCGTGCATGAGCTGGTTCTGTAGCGTATTCTCTATCGTAGCATATCCATAATCCATAGCCTCATATTGCTTGTGTAGATTGTCAGGAAGCTTCAGCGTAGCGAACGTCGATGCACTAAAGCTCGCTTCCACAATCTCATCTTTCTGGCCACGAAGAGCACGGGCTGCAAAAGACATGGCCGAAAGCAAGCAAAGACGCTGCTGGAGAGAGTAATCCCCGGTGAGTAGTAACTGGCATATATGGGGAGTGATACCTGGGTGACTTATGACCACGGCGATCATAGCATTCAACCGGGCCGTTTCAAAGTCGGGGTCTTCGAAATGGTTCATCAAGGCCACCAACTGCGTCATAAGGTCCTCTGCATAGAAAGACACCTCGGTTCCAAACGACAGTTTCTGGCGCAAGAGACTCGGCGCTGTATAGAGTGCTAGCTTCCTCTTGTCATATGCTTCTGGCTCCTTCACATCCACCGAGAGGTATGCTAGGAGATCTCTTATGTAGATAGGCTTTGGAACTTTCTTTTTGTTTCCTATAGTAGGGTCATCTTCCTCATCACTGGAATAATGAAATGCATTTTTGGTGCCTGGTGTGTCTTTAGTGCTGAGTGTGTCTTTCATGCTTAGTGTAAGCAGTCCTAAGTTGACTTCTGGCTGGTCTTCTGGGAGAATCACAGATGGAGAGCCGAGAATGTCCCATGCATCATCTATGCTTAATGAAATATCACCCCTTTTAACATTAAAGCCTGGGAATGTCAGCGTAATATCGTTATCCTGTGGCCCCATCTCAAAGATGCGTGGAGAATGGGCCAAGTCACTGAGTTGATCAGCAAAAAAGACCCCCAAGGACTTGACCTGGTGTGAAAGAGACGAGAGTCGGTTGGATATGGCCTCCACGAAAGCAGTCAGTTTCAACAACTCTTGTGCTTCCTCAGAGCTCAGTTGCTCGCAGAGACAAAGAAGCGCATGGGTCCGGAACCCTTGTTTTGTAATAGACTCGTTGGAAAGAAGTGTTTTATTCCCCCACGTCAGTAACAATTTTTTGATGTACTCCTTTGGGTCAGCCACCAAAAGAGCCACAAGAATGTTGAGATTATAATTATAGGAAGAGATGACGTTTTCAAGCACCAACTCGTCCACCACTGTCAACCCCGAAGATGTGGTAATCACAGAAAGAGCCGCTATGATCTCGGATGAAACTGGTTTGCGTAAATACCGAAAAAGCAAGAAATCCAAGTACTTGGCGAAAAGCAGTTTCTTCTCAAACCGCTTTAGGGCCCCAGTAAAATGGGCCAAAGAAGTGATTCGATCTTTCTGGAAAAAGTATTCAAAAAAAGAATTATGTGCTCCTAGAGAAAGAAGCGACGATAGAAACGGGTTGACCGTGCTGACTTGCGTGAGCTCGTGGCCCAAGAATATGGTATATGCCTGTACACTGTCCAACACAGCAGGAGATTGAATGTCGTATTTCATGGCCGTTTCTCTAAAAATGGAAAAACATGTGCCTTTGAAAAGTAGTTTATCCACCTCTCGAACATTAGCGGGTGTGGCGTTCTTGAGCATTTGGGGTACCAAGCCGGGAGTAAGGACCTGACTCAATAGGATAATATGGGCACGAAGCAACCGGGCCACATCATCCTTGGGGACATTTTTCGAGTCTAATAGCACTTTGATTCTTGATATGAGATTGCCTAAACCGATGACCGAGCGGAAAACAGGGATGATGGCGTTTTGGGTCGGCGTAGGTAACTGAGCATATGTCTCTGGTATAACGTGCTTTAGAAGAGCAGACACGAGTTTCAAGAAGTCGGTGGTGGAGGTGTTAGAGAATTGCTGTATGCATGCCTCTATTTCTGATACGCTAGGATATTGCAGAAGAACCTCCATGATTGTAGGGGTCTATATTATGAGATCTATAGGATGAGGTCTACAGTATGCGCCTATTATGAGGGCCTTACTTAAGACACGCGTGCTGCACCTGGGCCAATGCGCACCAAGAGCTGAGATGCATCAATAGATCACTAGTATATATTACTAGGACATATACAAGCAACCAAATGTTGACGAGTCCGATGACGAGCTCAATAGCAACTTCAATGTTATCAAAATCAATAACAACCTCAATAACAAGTTCCACCAAATCAAGGTTGTCAAAATCAATGATGTCTTTGAGACTCCGATTTGTCCGTACCAACTGCACGGAATCAGCCATCCAGGATCTTCTCCAGAAAGAACTCGTGAACTATTTTGAGTTGCAGAAGTTCAATTTTGCCAAAGATGAACACGTGGAGTATCTCCGAACCCAAATGAAAAGGGTGTACCTTCGAAGAGTGCCGTTGGTATCGGTTGATGTGGAGGCATATGAACGAGCACCCGCCAAAGTCACGGAGATTGGCGTGGCCATCTACGACCCAAAGGTTCAATGCCTCCTGCCCTTTCCCCACATAAAAACCTTACACATCATCATAAAAGAGCACCGGAAACTCGTCAATAAGACTTTTGTGCCCGATAAGAAGTACGTATTCAATGGAGGCACATCGTACGAGATGACGCAGTCCCAGCTGAAGAGTTTCCTTACCGAATTGTTTGCTCACTACTTCAACGATCGAGAAGCCGTTTTGGTGGGCCACAGTGTGGCTGGCGACGTGGCTTGGCTCAAAAGACATGGGCTCCACGACTCCAAATCTCTACCTACTTTGGATACGCAGAAATTGTACCAGATTTCCCGGCGAAAGGGCGCCACTTTGCGGGGAATCTTGCGCCACATTGGTATCATGCATGCCAACCTCCATAATGCTGCCAATGATGCCTATTATACGTTGTTAGCGGCCATGAAATACTGTGATCCTGTACAGAGGACCGCTCTTGGCTTGGATACTTATGACAATTTTGACCATCTTATGAAACAAACCAAGGTGGAGAAAGCGGCCGCAGCCAAATTGGCGAAGCTACAGAAGTTCTCTGACAAAAGCACCGTGAATAAAGATGGCCCTGACCTTGAGAAACTTATCCAGAAGGTACTGCAAGCTGAATCAACCATATAACAAGGAATTGATATACCCAAACATTTACCAGGAGGAACCATCATTATAGAGGTTTCATTATAGGGGTGACATTATAGGTCGTATTAGAATCCTCGATTCGCAGTCATATGGGCACGCAGCTGACGCGTCAGGCATATAAGATATAGGACCTAATCTATCGCTATATATATATATTAATAATTAATGATATATTAAATAATAGAATATCTAAACAGAAAACAGCCCCAATACCATTAAAAGGATAATTTCATAAAATGGAACTTCTCTGGATAGGTATCAGGCCTACGCTTGGGGCACCACCTAGGTGACTCGCAGTGATGCGCATTCATCTCCATGTCAACCAAGTATGTAAAAGCAACCAGTACCTCATCACAACTAACACCAGGGCTGCTCTTAGAACAATGAAGGGCATCAAGACAAAGGCAGAGACCACATTTAAATATGTCAAAGTGGACAACAGACTCAAGTTCGGGGCGCATGTGGCCATGGCTGGTGGAGTCAGCAAGGCAGTGACCAATGCCAGAGATATCGGCGCCAATAGCTTTGCTCTTTTCCTCAAGTCTCCCAGAAAATGGGTTTCGCCAGACATTAAGCCTGAGGAGGCATTGGAGTTCAAACGGCTCTGTGGTGTCCACGGGTATAACCCCAGGACAGATGTTCTTCCCCACGGGTCCTATTTCATCAACTTGGCCAACCCCGACGAGGAGAAGGAGCAGAAGGCATATGGAGGTTTTTTGGACGACTTAAAGCGGTGTGAAATTCTTGACATTGGACTCTACAATTTCCACCCGGGCTCGAGTTTGGATGGTGACCATAAGGAGGCCTTGCAGAAGTTGGCCAAGAACATCAACCGTGCCATGAAGGAAACCAAGTTCGTCAAGATAGTCATTGAGAACATGGCCGGACATGGCAACTTGATTGGGTCCAATTTGGAGGATATCAGGGACGTCATTAATATGGTCGAGGATAAGTCCAGAGTAGGTGTTTGCATCGATACCTGCCATACCTTTGCTGCAGGCTACGACATCAGGGACAAGAGCCAGTGGGAGGACTTCTGGAAGAAGTTTGAAGATATCATTGGCTGGGATTACCTCAGTGCCATCCACTTGAACGACTCCAAGGCACCGTTGGGGGCCAACCGAGACTTGCACCAGAAATTGGGCTACGGGTTTTTGGGATTGGAGGTATTTAGGGTCTTGGCCAACGACAAAAGACTCGAGAATATCCCCATTATTTTGGAAACACCCGTGGGAAAAGATGATCTGGTCTACGGAGAAGAGATTAAGCTTTTGGAGTGGCTCCAGGGCAGAGAGGCCGATGACGCAGAGTACTTGGCCAAGGCCGAGGAGTTGCTGAAGCTTGGGGCCAAGGAAAGGGACGAGCAGTTGAAGAAGTTTGAGGTCAAGACGGCGAAAAAGGAAAAGACCACTGCCAAGCGCAAGGGCTCGGACATCCTGTCCCTCCTCACCAAAAAGAATAAGTAAGGAGATTCAACCATTATCCACAGTCTTCAACAATTGGACAATCACATGTCACGAGTTTATAGCCATGACATCAAGCTCTAAGGATATTTCATTGATGGTATGGAGTGATTTACAAACCACATAGAATGATTTACTATAACAAAAGACCTTACAACATTGTGGTCAAAGACATTTAATCTCTGCACTGATAAAACGAGTAGTAATCTTTTTAGCATTTGTTGGACCGAATTCCGTGACCATTCTCTTAAATTGAGCTTTTTCTCTTTGATCGCCAGAACAGTCCCTTTAATCCATAGGTTAACCTTGTAATCTGATTCAACTCATACTGATACTGGTGTACTGGTGTACTGGTGCACTGGTGCACTGGTGCACTGGCTGCGACACCCAGTCAGACCCACCATTATCTACCACATACTTCAAGACACTAGATAGTTGAAATCGGAGATTAGCAATAAACCGAAATAGACAGAAATATACAGAAATAGGTATAAATAGACAGAAATATACAGAAATAGGTAGAAATAGGTAGAAATAGGTAAAAGGTTTTAGTATGTTTTTTCGTGTATTCTGGCCTGTATAGTTAGACATGAGTAGTGTGGTATTCATGCGATTCTCAGTTCCTACATCTCAGTCAGTACAACTCACAATATCTTCCTTATTTATTAAAGCAAATGTTAGCTAATCAACTATTTGTCTAGTTAAATTTAAAGAACTACAAAGATCCAGTCATTACTGAGTATTGCACACAGGTGCTCATCCATGGCCAATTGTAATGAGTGCACTAGTCAGACCATCTGAACATCTGAACATCAAACAGGCGTAATAGTGGCAGATTTTTGATTTCAGGATTTGGTAGTTACTACAGGTAACATGTAGTGTTGTTAGTGATGGAGTGGTGAATTAGGACTCACCAGAGCTACTAGTGAGCTATTAATATCTTATAGCACAGTATGTGCAGTCAATTATTCAAACATAGATCTTCATAGATTCGTACCATCTGTACTGCTAAAACATCAACTAAAACATCAACAAATAGACCTGTTACTACAAAACCAAACGTATCACTAAGTCCATCCCTCGTCTTAGAAATCTCAAGTCCATAGAGTACTACTCTTGTATACTCTAGTACTTAACTGCTAGTACTCAACTGCTGATACTGAGTATACTCAGTAATACTCAGTGATACTCAGGAATACTCAGGAATAATCAGGAATACTCAGTAATACTGTATCTGATAAGATAAAATCCGACATAGTCACGAACAGATAATAGATAGTGATCTAGTGATTTGTGCTACAACTGGAGTATCCGATTGGTCCTGGAACAATTACTAGCAGCAGTGGAACAGTAGGTGGAGCAGAGTGTACTATGGAGTAAATTTATAGATGAGTATAAAGTCACTACAAAAAAATCACCACAACAAAATCACCACAAAAAAATCACCACAACAAAATCACCACAACAAAATCACCACAACAAAATCACCACAATTCTCTATGCTCAAGAGAATGACCTTTTAACTCTGACTCTTCCACCGTCTTCTGCATCAAATACCTATTCTATTATTATACACTATAGTACTACACTCTATCTAGTAGTATATATAGTACTACACTCTATCTAGTAGTATATACATTACTAGAAGAGACTATTCCCAGTCACTCGTCACTCGTCACTCAGTCATAGCCATAGTCATAGTCATAGTCATAGTCATAGTCATAGTCATAGTCATAGTCATAGCCATAAGTCTCTCATCAAGAGTTTTTGAAGCTTTAGGTAATTATTACATTGATTGATGCCATCATACACGCAAAGCGTAGCTAACTATGTACTCACTAACTATGGACTCTATTCACTAACTATTAATGTACTACTATGTACTCTCATTAACTATGGACTACTGTGTACTCTCTACTAGTCCCTCTATTGACCAATGAGTTTAACATCCAACTTTATGTACCGTTCTGGACCTTCCACCATGAAGAACTACTCACTGTATACTAGTAGTCTTTCTCTATCTGACCAATCCTGGTTCAGCTTCTTTCCTTGATAAACTATAGACTGACCTCCATGAGGTTCTACATTAAGCTAGCTCATTATTACATGCCATCTATTGCGTTAGCTATAATGTCTCATTGATTACGCACTCCCTTGCATCCACACCGCACTCCCAAACTCTGAGGCCCATTGTGCGATTCACTTCTCTCTATTCCAAGTAGTTGCACATCAACACAATTCCACCATCCATTTCCACCATCCATTTCCACCAGCCTTACAAGAAATATTACAAGAAATATTACAAGAAATCTACAAGAAATGGATATGTTCTATTTTAAGAATTGATTTTATGAACATATCTTATAAATAAATTTCTGGTCAATTTCTGGTCATTTGATTGATTTTGGTTGTGCCATCTTGGGTGTCACTATACTAGAATACTAGAAGGAGGCGTGAGAATGAGATGACATGAGATGACATTTGAGGTGAAGGTGGAGGTGGAGGTGAGCATATATAGGCAGCAGAATAATGTGCGAGCCAATGTGCGGCTTCTTGCTCATACCCGCGCTTTTCGTCTGCCCGCACCGAAAAAAATCAACCTCAACTACGGTTTCTATTTCTTCATTCCAAATTCAATTGCCTGACTGTGGTCATGTTCGGAAGAAGCAATACGGGATTTGGCGGCTTCAGCGCAGCCAATAACTCGACTGCAGGCCAGGGCTCATCTCCTTTTGGAGCTGCGGCCAATAACAACTCGCCTTTTGGGGCTTCCTCCAATAATAATGCCTTTGGATCGGCGAACACAACCGCTGCTGGGGCTTTTGGAAGTGCCTCCAATAATTCGGCCTCGGGTGCTTTTGGTGCTGCTGGCAATGCTAGTCCGTTTGGATCCACCAATAATAACTCGGGCTCTGCGTTTGGCTCAAATACATCTTCTGCTTTTGGGCAGAACAATTCCATCTTCGGTGGGGCACAAACAAACACAACTTCTCCTTTTGGCAGCAACAACACAACGTCCAATAATGCATTCGGCTCAACGGCAAACACAAACTCCAATGGCTTGTTTATGGGAGGAGGTGCTGCTAAGCCTTTTGGCTCGGGCTTTGGAACTCCTCAAAACAACTCCATCACTCCTTTTGGTGGCGCTACAAATAGTGGTTTTGGCGCTGCTAGTGACCCTAATGTCAATAACGGAACGGCTGTTAAGCCATTTACTCCTTTTACCGAAAAGGATACAGCGGGCACGAGTGTGTACCAGAATATCTGTGCCATGCCCGAATACAAAAACTTCTCTTTCGAGGAATTGAGACTCAAGGATTACGAAGACAAAAGACAGTTTGCTTCCAGCAATCCTTCTGCAGGGGCTGGTGCTTTTGGTGCTTCGCCTGCTGCCAACTCTACTTCATTTGGTTTTGGAAACACTAATTCTGCATTTGGTGCCCCTGCAAACAATGCCTTCGGCCTGTCCAACAACACTAGTGCTTTTGGACAGAACACCGGCTCTGCATTTGGTAGCACGGGTGGTGCCTTTGGGCAAAACAACTCCGGCAGTACCTTTGGACAAGCCAACAACAACTCGTCTCCTTTCGGTGCGGCCAACAACAACCAGCAAAGTGCGTTTGGAGCTTCGTCAACTGGCGGTGCTTTTGGTTCCAACACAGGCAACTCTGCTTTTGGAGCCAATAAGCCTTCTGGCTTTGGATCCGCATTTGGAAACTCGGGCAGCACGGGAATCTCTGCTTTCGGAGCCAACAACAATACCAACTCCGGAGGCTTCGGCTCTGCTTTTGGTGCTAACAACAATAATGCTTCGGCGTCGCCCTTTGGCCAGAACAACAACAACAACAACTCCAATGCTTTTGGAAGCAACAATACCAATAACTCTCCTTTTGGCGCTAACAATGCAGGAGGATTTGGAGCCAACAACAATGCAGGAGGTCTTGGGGCCAACAACAACACATCTGCATTTGGTGCTAACAACAACAACTCCGGAGGTGGATTATTTGGTGGGTCTTCCGGATTTGGAGCCAAACCAGCCGGAACTACATCTGGATTTGGAGCTCCGGCACAAAATGGGGGTACTGGAGGTGGTTTGTTTGGACAGAACAACAATTCCACTGGTAGTGGTGGTTTTGGAAACACTGCACTGACTGGTACTACAGGAGGATTGTTTGGGTCCAACAACCAAACCTCCAACACGGGAGGAGGTCTCTTCGGAGGCAACACCCAGAACAACAACAACACTGGCGGCGGCTTGTTTGGGGCAAAGCCAGCAGGAACCACTGGAGGTTTGTTTGGCAGCAACAACTCTTCTACCACGGCAGGTACTGGTTTTGGTGCCTCACAAAACAACAACTCCACAGGAGGCTTGTTTGGACAGAAGCCTGCTACAGGCACAGGAGGTGGATTGTTTTCCAACACAAATAATGCACAGAGCAACACTTCCGGGGGCTTATTTGGGGGCAATAATAACAACAACACCCAAACCACTGGCGGAGGGCTTTTCGGCAACAACAATAATGCCAATAACAACACTACAGGAGGAGGTCTTTTCGGTAGCAAGCCGGCCACAGGAACCACCGGAACAGGAGGAGGATTATTTGGTGGCTCCAACAACCAGGCAGCAGGAACGAACGCTTCCACTGGAACAGGCAATTTGTTTGGCGGTGGGTCTTTGTTGGGATCGTCTCAGAATACACTGCAGCAGCAACAGCAGGCACCTTTCCAACAACAGCAGCAACAACTACAACAATCGCAAGCTCAGCCTGTGTTAAACCTTGGATCTCAGGATCCTTATGGAGGCTCCAAATTATTCCAGAGCATCACTGGAGACGATCTTCTCAAGCAAGCACAGAAGGACCCTCTTATTATTAAGGTTAAGTCCAACAAGAAACCATACAGTCTTGGAAGTGCACACAAAATCAAGCCATTGGTGCAAACACCAAAGGCTCGGGCTGTCATCAATTCCCTTGCACTTGTGCCCGTGGAGAAAGTCAAAGAGACTTCGAACCGGGATGTTGATAGGCAAATCATGGCCTCTGATATCTTCTCCCCCAATGTCGATTACAAGAAGCTTGTGCTCTCCCAAACGCCCGAGCCAGCCGTGAATGGAGTTTCTGAGCCAAAGGCAGCCATCAAGCCTAAACAGGTGGATTTCAAGACCGCAAAGGTGAATGAACCAGAGGCCTTGAAGAGCATTGAAGACAAACCAGTGGACGAGTTCGATGACGATGGGTACTGGACGTCGCCGTCACTTTCCGAGCTCAAGAAAAAGCGTCCAGCCGAGTTGCGCAGCGTGAAGGACTTTACAGTTGGACGCAAGTTCTACGGAGTGGTCAAGTTCACCCAGCCAGTGGATTTATCAGCATTCAACTTGGACGACATTTGCGGCAACATTGTGGTGTTCGGAGTCAAGAACGTGGTGATCTACCCCGACGAAGACCAGCCAAAGGTGGGCGAGGGCTTAAACATGCCTGCAGAGGTGACGTTAGAGGCATGCTACCCAGTGGACAAGGCCACGAGAATGAAGATCTTGGATCCAAAAGATCCCGTGGTGAAAACCCACATCCAGAACTTGAAGTCTATTGACGACACCAAGTTTGTTGATTACGATCCTACATCAGGCAACTGGACCTTTTGCTTCGAGCATGTCTAAACCGTTCAAAAACGTGTTTAAAGCATGAGATGGTGGGTGCGCCAGACACGTGTCCTGCAGGAAGGCAGACCGCGTCTTAAGAAAGCCGCGAGTCCATCTCAACAACTATAGCCATGGGTGTGAAAGGTATGTGATTAATGATTGAAGTGATTGAGTGATTGAGTGATTGAGGTTATTGAAGTGAAGTGATTGAAGTGAAGTGATAGAGTAAAATGATTGAAGTGAAGTGAAGTGAAGTCAATAGTGAATAAATGAAGAATTACTGATACCTGATAAGAGAACTAATAATGACCAATGACCAATGACCAATGACCAATGGACATCATCATACTAACTCCAGGACTTAACCAACTTCTAAAGGAACATGCTTCTGGCGCTTTCAAGGAGCTCCAGATGAAAAACCTCTTTGGCCGAAAAGTGGCCATCGATGCGTCCATGTGTCTCTACCAATACCTCATAGCAGTCAGACAACAGGACGGGCAGCAATTGACCAGTGAAGATGGAGAAACCACGTCCCATTTGCTGGGCATGTTCTACCGTACCATCAGAATGGTGGAAAACGGTATCAAGCCCGTATACGTCTTTGACGGAAAGCCTCCGGTGTTGAAGGGTGGAGAGTTGGAAAAAAGACTCTTGAAACGACAAGAGGCCGAAAAACAGATCCAGGAACTCAAAGAAACAGGCACAGCCGAGGATTTGATGAAGTACGAGAAGAGAACCGTTCGTGCTTCCAAAGAACAGAATGCAGAGGCCAAGAAACTCTTGGAGTACATGGGTATTCCATACGTGGATGCACCCTCCGAAGCAGAAGCCCAGTGTGCCGAATTGGCACGCAGTGGGAAGGTGTTTGCTGCTGCCTCTGAGGATATGGACACTCTCTGCTATGAACCAAAATTTCTCTTGAGGCATTTGACGGTGGCAGAGGCCCGCAAACTCCCAGTGGACCAGATCGAATATGAGGAGGTGTTGAAGGGCTTGCAAATGGACCGGTCCACGTTCATCGATATGTGTATTCTCTTGGGCTGTGACTATTGCGAGACCATCAAGGGTGTGGGGCCTGTGACGGCATATAAACTTATCAAAGAGCATGGGTCCTTGGACAATATCGTCAAGTGGATCGAGGAAAACCCCACCAAGACCAAGTACAGCATCCCAGAGAACTGGCCGTACAAGGAGGCCAAGGAGTTGTTCATGAACCCAGAGATCATGAAGGGTGATGAGGTCAGCCTCAAGTGGAAGGACCCCAACCTCGAGGGCCTTTTGGAGTTCATGGTCAAGGATAAGGGCTTCAATGAGGACCGGATCCGGAGCGGTGCCGAGAAGCTTAAGAAGGGGAACAAGAGCGGGGTTCAGGGCCGGTTGGATGGGTTCTTTTCCGTGGTCAAGCTGGATGCTCCAAAGAGAAAGGCAGATCCAAAGGACAAGAAGACGAAAAAAAAGGCTAAGAGGTGATATAGTACAGAGGCTTAAGAGCATAATACAGACAAGAGGACAATAGAGAAGTAATTGAGTATGGAGGTTCGCCAAGACCGGTTAATATATTCTTCGCAGTATCATATTCTAGCACCAGCAGATCAATCGCTGGACTTCTTCTTCTTCTTCTCGGCCTCTGCTTTCTTCTCGGCCTCGATCTCCTCCACGTACTTCGACACATCGTCAACAGCCAAGGTCTCGATGACGTTGTTGGGCTTCAACACCGAGATCTCAATGTTCTTTGCTCCCGTCTGCACCACCTCCAAAAGTGACTTGACCGTGAGCTTGATGGTGTCCTCCACACTGCTGTTTTCCACGTAGTTCTTCTCCAAAAACTCCTTGACCGTCTTGGACGATCTGCCAATGGCATGTGCTTTCCACGCATTGTACACTCCACTGGGCTCTGTTTGATACAACCTAGGAGTAGTATCATTGGAGTCGAAGCCCGCGATCATGGTGGCTATGCCGAACGGCCTGACTCCTCCCGACTGTGTGTATCTCTGCTGGACTCCAGCCACGTATTTGGTCAAGTACTCAATGGAAACCGAGTCTTCCAAGTTCAACTTGTGAGACTGAGCCTCCACACGAGCCTTGTCCACCAAAATCCGGGCATCTGCGTTCAACCCAGCAAACGTCAACAACACGTGGTTGTCGACTTTACAGATCTTGGAAGGCGTGATTCGGGGGTCTTGTAGCTTCAAAGTGGTTCTCTTTTCACACCCCAACACAACACACTCGGCTCCTTTCACTCCCACGGCACATGTGCCTCTCTTGACAGCCTCGGAGGCGTACTCAACCTCTAGAATGTTAGTATAAACTTTGTTGCGGAGACAATGCCCAACAGTGGGACACTAGTGTCTGTATTACATACGGAAAACGTGTCCGTCCGGTCTATGGTTAGTAATCAATTTGTAAGAAAAGTGAATAAGATTGGTTTTTTGGACATACGAGAAAATGGATAATGCACTATCGTATCCGCTCATTGGTATGGATTATAGAATGGGTGGTGGGTTTAGTAGTGGCGTCGCTGCTCGATAGTGCGCACTTGGCATGGTGTAGCACGGTACTGCACAGAACACCAGGAATCTCTATTCACTCATTCTCCATAAATCTCTAGAAATGGTAATAAATTATATAAAGCTTTTTGCTCTGAATCATGGGTTAGTCCAAATTCTGGATCAAATAAGTTTTTATTTTATCATATTTATTTCTTTTGTTTTGGTGTATGGTGGAAGTGTACTTGTCACTTGACCAAGTCACGTGCATGCTCACTCAACCTCGCTCTTCTCCCATACTTAAGAACGTCATCTATGGGCAAGCAGGTCAAGGCACCAAAGGTGCATAAGGACCCCTTTGCAAGGACATCGTTTCTCTTCCAGGCTGCAAGCTTCTATTCTGCACATAAGATGCCGGTGATGGCCCGCATGATGGCCAGAAACGTGGACCTCGTGGCCAAGCGTACAGTCCTTCGTCTACTGCCCCATCTTAAGCGGAAAATCTGTAAAGGCTGCAATACGGTGATGATCCCCGGGCTCACCATGCTGGCCGTGGTAGAGAATGCACTGAAAACAAGTTCCAAATCGGAAACTCTCATCCACAAGTGTCTCTGCTGTGAGTCTACCAAAAGGTACCCCATTGGGAAGGACCCACTGTATGAGTTACACTGTGACAAAAACGAGCTCAAGCTCGAGGGAAATTAGCATAGGGATTGTATATACTACAAGAATTATCGGGAATAAACAATTAACGGACTCTAGGAGAAAATAATCTCAAGTCATGTGGTGATGGTAGTCAGTACAGTCAATATACTTCTTATAGTCATAGTAATCACAGGAGACATAGTATGGTATAGCATACTACATAGTATGGTAGTGCAAATGATATTCATATAAATCTAGCTGTTCTTTTTCCTCTTCTTTGATTTGTTTCGATTTATATGAACTTGGACGTTGGTCTTTTTCTCTCCATTCGGATGGGTGGGTAAACACGAGCGCCAAGAAAACCATATCTGAACCCGACCTCGTGGGCCAAAATCTCGCCGAATCCAAGAGCAATTCCATTGATGAAAGGAAGAATCACATTGATGGCGCCACGGCCCAAAATGCTCCACAAACTGTAACTCACCATGCTGGTTTCTGAACAGTACGAGCTCTCGTGGTCACGTAGTTCAGACTCCGAACACTCTTCAAGGTCGCACTCGCTCTCCTTGTCCCGCTCCAAACGGCTTTCTTGCTGCATACTCTGGAGCCTTTGTGCATCATGTAGGCTGATGGAGTTGTCCAGGGGGAACAAGGTGCCGGGGGCGGCTATTTCGTCGATATCCGACCGTAGAGTCTGGGGCTTGGGGAGCTCCATGTCACCGTCTGTATGGTCTGTCTGTATAGAGAGAGTATAGAGATCTGCAGAGATATCTGGATATGTCTATATAGAGGACTGTGTAGTTGGTACCTGTTGATACAAGAGTTGGTGTGACTGGTTGGTGTGACTGGTTGGTGGTAGCTGGAGTAGTAGTAGGTAGACTATTTAATGGACTGTTTGGTATATCGCGAGGGCTGGGTGCAGGCTAACATGTAACATGCTCAATATACCACATCTCTTTAGCTTCAGTAACCGATGCTACTTTTTACCGTGTCCAATAATTTCTTATGTCTTGTCTTTTTCTTGTCTTATCTTGTCTTTTTCTTTTCTCATCTTTTGTCTATTATTGACAATTCGGTATCTAGTGGAGTAGATCATTTTTCTGGATGGCCCAAAGTGGATCTGAGTATACTCATAATTCCACCAAAGCATGATGAAGCAAGACCCAATAACTCGGTACCATTTTTTTTTTTTTTAATTACAAATCATTAACAGCTCCAGTAGTACAGTGTGTAGTGTAGTATTATAATTTGTCGTGAGTACTTCGATTGCTGCCTGGTTATGGGGAGTGGTCCAGTCCCCAGTATTCTCCTCTACATTCACCTATAATGCATCTGAGTGTATATGGTGTCTATATATAGTTCTAGAATATTCTCTACCATACGATGTCTAGTCTTTCAATTCACTAGTCTATAATCTACGATTACTCTAGTTCTAGATTTAGTGTTGACTATGGTCTTGTCTTCTCTGGTCTATGGTGTAGTCTGATGTAGTCCCTCATCTATCTGGCCCTAGTCTATAAACATGTGATATAAATGCTTACTATAAAGCAATTGATGTTTATATATATAAGAAATAGGTTAATTATATAAATAAGTGATTGTTTAAGTATACTATATGTAGTAGTACTGTAGTAGTATAGGACAGTAGAGTGGTAGAGTAGTAGAGTAGTAGAGTAGTAGAGTAGTAGTATGTAGTGGTGGAATATAGGAGTAGGATATAGTACTATTTGCTAGTGTAGTATAGTAGTAGTAATGTAATACTGTTAGAGAGTAGTATAGGAGTAAAAACTGAGTCAGATTACAATAGTATAATACAGAATCTAGACTATGAAGTTTCTTGTTTTTTTTTTGTAGTGTAGTACTGTAGTATTGTAGAGTAGTGGTATATTTAGAGTGAGTGTGTAGAGTAGAAAATTGGGTGTAAAATGGAATTCTGTGTCTCAGACTTCTCTACTAATAGTACTACTGCTACTTCTATACTATACTATACTAGTGTACAATTAGTGGATGTAATGTACTACTTAATTAGTCCAGAGTCCATTATACTTTTTATTAAATCAAGGAAAAAGGGGTTTATTAGTCCGGCATTCAATTGGAGTACATCAGTAGGTCAGTAACCACAACTTCCTCTCTACTAAATACTATATGCTAGTACTGAACTGTATACTCTACTCCTCTGTAGTACTTAATATAGTAATTATTATTAGGTACTAGTACTGATTACTAGTCTGTACGATGTGATGTGACATTATACTCCGTCATCCACGAAGTACGATATACTGATACTCTACTGCGCTGTCTACTTCTGTCTACTTCTGTCTACTTCTGTCTACTTCTGTCTACTTCTGTCTACTTCTGTCTACTTCTGTCTACTTCTGTCT